>PVJH01018681.1:0-44603 GCA_004026705.1 Nesogale talazaci
CGCCAGTCTCTTGGCCAGCAATGGAATGCCTAACTGCTGTGCTACCCAAACCCCTTAAACATACTTACATATCTCACTTAGCTAAGCCTCACAGCAACCCGTGAGGTGGATACTGATGGAAAGCCCATTGCACGGACTTGGAAACAGAGGTTCAGAGGGCGATGCTAATCTGTTGCAGATGAAGAAGATAGGGAGAGAGTAGGTACCTCTGCCAGATTTTCTGAAGCCCCCGTCCCAGGCTCTTCCTACTACCCCACCATAGCTTCGGCAGGGTTTTTGTGTTTGTTTTTGCCGGTGCCATGCCAGAAAGAAGGCCCTCTGGTAGAGCCATGGGTTAAGCACTGGGCTCCAAACGAGAGGTCAGAGACTGCTGGAGAGCCGTGGATTACGTCAGGAAGATCCCCCATCACTGCTGACTTTGGACCTGCTTTCTTTCTGGTTCCGTCACAGAGCTGGGTACCATCGTGTGCCTTTCTGTCACTCTGAGAACCTCTTGCGTGCTCGGCCTCACTCACATATGTCTCTGATCCATCAGAACGCCCCTCATCAGAACACCCCTGCAAAACCCACGTTGTCTTTCCTGCTTCTTGCCAATGTGGCTGAGAGTCACAGAGGAAGTGAGTTGTTCCTGAAAATCGCTGTCAACTGGCCTCCATCCTTCGAGAGAGATAGCAGGCGAGGTTTGCCATCGAGAGCTTCTCTGTGTGGTTGGTAATTAGTCTTCAGGGCATGCCAAGTTCAAGTTACACAATGGCTGCCTTTGAAGGAGAGCCCTTTAAATCTTTCAAGCAAACATATAACGTGGAAGCAGACATTGTGCTGGACGTGAGGTACAAAGTAAAGGGTTCACTAGTTCGCAGGAGATCCCAACCCTGAAGCTTGTGATCTCAGTGGGAAAAAGACAGCAAGTGTCTGAGACATAGCTCTTGCCTGGGCCTGTTGGGGGAGTTGGATCAAGTCCTTTGACTTCTCCCAAACTCCATTTCTGACCAGAAAAGTGGGGCATCCCCTGAAGGATTATGTGAGATCTGAGTTTGCATTTGATTGGTCCAGGGCTGAAAATTTCCCATGTGCACTTGGCAAGGTAAATAATCAGCAGGGGGTGGGGATGGGATGCGCAGGGACTGGATTAGACCCACCACTTGTCTGTCAGTGTGTCCTGTGGTGGTGACGTGGGGGTCACTGTGATGCTGAAAACAATGTCACCAGTATTTCATAGGGCAGGAGGGTCACTCAAAGTGAACGGGTTTTGGTGGAGCATCCAGACTAAGAACAGAGGAAGGAGAAAGACTCAGCTGCCCACTTCAGGGAAGGGGCCACTGAAAACCTTATGCTCAGCATGGAGACACTGTCAGATACGGAAGGCCTCGTGAATGGACGTGGACCCTTGCTAGAGAGAGTGCTCGAGGAGAAGCTCCTCGGGTTGGAGGGTACTCGAAATGTGACTGTGCCTTTTCAGAGTAAAGTCGAACATGGTGATGTGAATGGGTTTAGTAGGAATCTAGGAAAACTGGAAGTCGTCAAACATGAAATGGGATGTACAAAGATCAATATCGTAGGCATTCATGGCCTGAAATGCTCATTTGGGAAAAGCATAATGAAAAGAAATAGTGCTGCTTTCAATGATAAAAGGGATACTTCAAAACCTATCAGAACCAATCTTGAAGTATAATGCTAGCTATGATAGGATTATACCTATCTGTCTTCAAGGAAACCCAATCAATTCAACCATTATTCAGATTTAAGCACCAACCCAAAAAGCTAGTGATGAAGAAATTGAAAAATTCTACTAACCACAGCACTCATGATGCACTGATAATCACTGATGATTGGCATGCAAGGAATGAACAGTAGTTGGAAAATGTGGTCTTGATCCAAATAAAGCTAGAGATCTCATAATAGAATTTTGCAAGACCCGTGACTTATTCATAGCAAATACAATTTTCAAAAACACAAAAGGCGACTGAACACATGGACTTCCTCAGATGGAAGATATAGAAATCAAATGGACTGTTTTTAGCTGTGGGGAAAGACTATGCAGAAGCTCTATATTAACAGCTAAAATTAGGCAGGAGCTGGCTGTGGAACAGACCATCAATTGTTCCTATGTAAGTTCAGGCGACAGTCGAGGGGCAGAGAAAAAGGAGAAGGCCTTCAAGAGATGGATGGACACAGTGGCTCCAACAATGGGCTCAGAGGACTCGAGGAAGCTGATGGCCAGTTAAGAGTCTCCTATCCAGAACTCTCCTTGCACCAGTCAGAATTCAACAGGAAAGGACCCGCATTCTTGGAAATCAGAGGCCCGACTAGGATTCTTGATGTTTCAGGATTATTATCTGTTTAAGTTTTCCTTAAAAACCTAATAAATAATAATAATAATAATTCTTTCTCTCTCTCAGAGACCTCAGATCTGGGCACAGCAGTGAATCTCTGCAGCTCTCCCTCCCCAGTCTTGGCCAGGAACTCACTCTCCCTCAACCTCCCCTAATTAGAAGCCCTCTAGTGTCCCTCTTCTAGTGTCCCTCTCCCTGTTCCCATTCTGAAACCTGAGAACCCCAAGTGAAGGCTGGATTCAGTGGTGTGACCTGGAAACCTATACTCTTCACCTGGTCAACTCTCCTCTTGCAAGAGTTCAGTTCCTACATGGATGACATACCTGCCTGAGAGCCAGGGAACATAGCAGTTAAGTCTGTAATTTAGGCGCTGCCTGTGCACAGGACTCATCTCTTCCCCACCTCGCCCTGAACAGGAGTCCCCTCTCAACTCTCTCCCCAATCCATCCTGTCTGCTACCCCTGGGACCCCTTCGTAGATCATGTGACACCATGGTACAGAACCATCATCCCTCTCCCCCTTTCCCAGGGTAATCCTCCCCTCCTTATAGGAGAGCAATTTCTACATGGACTGATCAGTTCCCTGAGTGCTGCGAGGCATACTGAAGTCAAACCAGGGTCCTTTTGTTATAGCCACAGTAATATCAGCCTACTGCCATCTCCCTATGACCCTAGTTACTATTACCAGATATACTCTCTACCTACCCACCCACCCCTGCCTCAAGTCCCTGCTCCCCCTCTCTCAGGGAGACACACTTTAACATAAATCAACAAATACTAACACACCTCTTAAACACCCCATTTCCAACTTATTAAAAAATTACTATATTCAACCAGAAGACAACTTATTACTAATACCACAGTGAAAGACAAAATAGATGACTGGGACATATTGAAAAAATGAAACACTTGTGTACATTAAAAGTGTAAAGCAAGAGCCCACAGATTGAGAGAAGATCTTTAGCAATGTCATAATGGACAAAGGACTAATTGCTAAAATCTACAGAATACTGCAAGACCACAACAATAAAAAAACCCAAATACCCTTCTTCAAAGGTGGGCAAAGGACCCGAATATACAATTCACAAAAGATGACACCGGAATGGGTGAGGAAATGCTCTCCTTTACCAGCCATCTGGGAAATGCAAATCTACACAACAATGAGATACCATCTTCCACCCACAGTCACAGTCCATTTAAAAAACACACACAACAAATGCTATAAAGGTGTGGAGCGATTGGAACGCTCATAAACCGATGGTGGGCTTGTAAACACATAAAACATTTATTAATACAGTTACACAAAAAACATAAAACATTTAATAACACATTTAAAGGGAAAAAAAACCCATTTACTAACCTCTGTGAAAAGCAATGTAGCAATTCCTAAGATAACTAACCAAAGAAATACCAATGATATCACTGGGCATATAACCCAAAGCTCATAAACTGATCAGTGGAATAATGGACAAAAACAGGTTGGTATAAACACACAATGGAATAGTACACTTCCCTAAAAACAGTGATGAAACCATGATGAAACCTCATGGCCTGGGGGATCTGGAAAGCATTATGCTGAGTGAAGTTAATCAATCACAAAAGGGCAAATACTGCATGAGGCCATGGTTATAGGGATAAACACCCCGATGAAGGCAAGCTCATGCTTTCAGGGCAAGCAATCCACTAACCAAGGCTGCCGAGCAATGGGTCAGAGAGCCGGCCCAAGCCACACACCATCCTCTCTCTTTGTCTAGCTTGAAGGCTCCTCTGACAGAGGACTCCTCACTGCAGCTGTGGTCATATTTTCAAGAGTTGGGGAAAGAAGATGAGCATGTAGTGGCTGTCACAGTAGCATCTGATGAGGAGCCCTCAACCCAGGAGGCAGTCCTACCCAAGTGATGGTAGGATGGGAAAATTAAGTGAAGGGCAGAGAAGGGGCGCATGCACAAATCTTGGAGAAAACAAGGGAATTTCTGTTGGTAGAAAAAAGGGGGGGGGCACCAACCTCTTAGCAGGGAAAAAAGTGACAAACAGTACTTTTACAGACTCCAAGGGCAGAGTCTGCCCGGTACTAGGGTCCTAACAGAGTACTTTTGGTCCAAGGTTCTGTACGGTCCCTGAGGAATCAAGCCATGGGCCGTGGATTTGAACCCTGGATCTTTGTGGTGCAAAGGCCATTCTAGAGGGAAGTGATGTGGAAATCAGTCTCCACCTCAAACATGCCTGTAACCTGGGGACTAAAGGGTGAAATTACAAGGAGCGTGAAGAAGCAGAGGACGGCTATGACCAGTGTATTCCTCCATCAGCAATCGGGATAACATTTACTTACTACTTCAATGCCCTGCTTGATTTAGTAAGATATGTATTGTCCTGGCAGAGCTGTGACTGGCATTGTCTATGGATATTAGTGCAGCTTGGTCTGACTCCCAACTCCCATTAGTTGTGTAAATAGCATTCAGTCACATAAGGACTTAATCTGTGAAAATCAATAATCCATGTGTTACAGTTTGTGGTCAGCCTGCTTTTGTTTTGTCTCCCTTTCTGGATTGTTTTAAATGAATGAGTTAAGTTAAAGACACTATAAACAGAAGGACCAGCTGCACCAGGGAGATGATCAATAAGATTCTCTACCAGAAAATAGCAAAGATGTCTCTACGGTTAACCAGAGGCAGATAGAAAACATAGAGATAAGAATGGATTTTCGGCTTAATCCGAGCTCCAGTCGAAGAACAATGAGTTCTTATGACCTGGTCATGCTTGATAAGCGTCCTCATGAAGGAAACCTCAAAACAGGAGATTTGGTCTCCCCGAGGGACTCAAGTAATGGTTCTTTGCAATGATTTCTAAGTGTTTCTGATGTTTTTAATGTTTTCTAAGTAGGAACAAAATGAAGTCAGAAAGGGTAAGAACAGGGCTGTAGGGTGGACAGGAGAAGATTTCCCAGAGAAGTTCTCATAGTCTTTGCTACCCTGGAAGAATGAATAGGGATATTGACACGATAGGAAAAAAAAAAGAACTTTCTTGGTCCAACTTTTCTGGCTTTTTGATCATCAAGACGGTTTTCCACTTTCTGTGAGCATTTTGGTTTTGGTTTGAGAACACTTATCAAGATCATTCCTTTGGAAGTTGCCCCAAATAGCTACTGGTTTGACAGGACCTATTTTTCCAGGCACCCTAATAAGATGAAGACAAGTATATTACTGAGAGAATCAGTCTGTAGCTATTCACTGATCACAGAGACATGTTTAAATATGCTTTGTTTGGAGTAAACCCATGTTTACCAAAACTAGACACCAAGCAGCAATACTTTTTGACATAACCTGGTGAACTCATGAGTATATTTACATCTATATATATTCTGCTGCTATAATATTTACATATGTAAATAGAAATATATACACATGTATATATGCAATATAAAAATTTCATCATTGTCTCCAGAGAATATTGCTAACATTTAAGTGTGTTTTCTCTACATATGTTTAATCTGTATTTTAATTAAGTTCTCATAGTATGTGTTTTCCTACTTTATGTCATGAGACATTTGCTCATTCATTCCTTGTCATAAACACAATTTCGCAGGATCTGTAATATTACTTTGAGCACATCATTTACTGCTGGATATTTAATGTGCTCTCTCATTTTCCATATGGCACAGAATACTACAATGAACATCTAAGGGCACACACATACAGACTGAACCAAATACAAGTCACAGTGACCCTTTAAGACAGTAGAAAAGTCATGAGTGAGGGGTAGGTTCAGGCTGACATCTTTATGGGAGCAGATTCTCAAGCCCCTTTTCCTACAGGAACGCTGGTGGGCTTGAACCACTATCCTTTCTGTTAGCAGCTGAGTGCCTAACTGGTGTGCCACCAAGACTCCTTAGTTAAAATTCCTGCAACAAGTGAGGCAATCATTTATAAGACTTCTCACACCAACATCCTACTCTACCTCAACAAATGGACAGGTCTTCCAGTCTTCTAATCACTGAAATAGAATAATGCCTGTTAATCCACCTCTGAATTTTCAACCACAATATCCTAAGATGGTCAGAAAGCCCAAGTGCTAGTCCATGGGCTGAATCTGGCCCACTGCCTGTTTCTTTTAAATAAAGTTTTATTGGAACACGATATGCTCTCTGTGACTGCTTTTGTCTTACAATGGCAGAGCTGAGTAGTTGTGACAGAGACATTGTGACTTACAATGCTTAGAATTTCTACTAGGTGGCCTTATGAGCAAAACAACAAAAAGCCTTTTGTTAAGTACTACTTTAGAAGAACAATCGCAAAGCTTCCAACCACGGAGCAGCTTTTTCTGAGGATTGTAAGCTCTTCCACAATTGTTCTCTCTGAGCAGATTTTTAGGTTTTATTATGGTTGGTACTAACTTTTGAGAGAGGAAGGATCTCAAGTTTGTCTTGGATAAGGGCACAAAAGAAAGCTTTGTGCACATAAAAATGCGCTCCAGGCTACAAAAGAAATACAAATATAAAGTCGAACTATTTCATCAAAAGAATCCTTAAGAAAACTGGAAACATCTTATCTTGGTTATAAAAGGAGGAAAACCATGATAGCAAGGGAGGAAAACAAGAGAAAATAATTAGCAACCGGAGCAGAGCAGGGGCCCTGTGAGGCACAGCATTTGATGTGATTCCAAAAAATGTGTGTCTCCCTGAAATGGGGGCCTGCAGGCCGGAGGATGCTTCATAATCGCCATTCCAATGACAAAGTGTTCCCATTCTCCAAAGGTTGACCCCAGCCATTCCAGCAGCTGTAAACACAGGAAAAACGCCCACCACCGCCCAGGAATCCAAGCACTGTAGTAGTGATGAGTTTTGTCCAACAAATCTGAGCGAGAACAGGTACTTCCACTAGAAACGTGGGCACATCACCCTCGATCTCCTGATCTCGGGGTGGTGGTGGCGATGGCCATAGCTGATGGGATGAGTACCCCAATTTACGAGGGGTAAAACAGTACATGTTAATTCCAACTCATGGTGATCTCACCTGGGTGAGAATCGAGCTAATGACATTCCACAGAGTTTTCAGTGGTTGATGTTTGAGAAGTAGATCACCAGGCCTTTCTTCCAAGGCAACCCTGGGTAGATAGAAAATTCCAATCTTTTGACTATTCTATATATTTGGGGGGCATCACTGCCTCTGGTGGTCGTGGGCGCTACCCAGCGCCGCTCCTGAGAGCCGCCACTGGATTTGAACTGCCAAGCCCGCGGGCTGCAGTCCCGCACTCAACCACTTACGCCACCGGGGCTCTCTTTTGCCTATTCACACAGTGGTTTTACCAGGGCCCCCTCAGGAATTGTAAGCATTTTCTTCCCAGAGCCCAAGAAAGGGACATCTGTTACTCCATCTACCCGGCACTGTTCCATCGCTGTGTGATGCTGAGAAGTCGTACTCATGCTCTTCTTTTACAGTTGTTGTGAAAGGTTGTCGAGTTGGTCCTGACTCATAATGATCCAGTGTACAGTAGACTGAGACACTGCCTGGCCCAATGTCATCCACACAAAGGCGGTGATACTTAAACCCGACTTCAATGAAGCTCTTGTTCCTTTTCACCGCTCCCCCACTGTTCCAAGCATGCTTCTTTTCTCTAGAAACTGGTCTTTCTGATCATGTATCCAAAGTATGTGAGACACAGTCTCCTCCTCACTTCTAAGGACCATTCTGGGCATACTTCCTCCAAGCAGGTTTGTTTGTTCTTCAGGCAGTCCATGTCATTTTCATCAGTTCTTCTCTGGTCTTCCATATTGCCCATCTTTCACAGGCAAGATGAGGCAGGGGAAAATATAATGACTTGAGTCAGGGGTACCTTAGACCCCAAAGTGACATCTTTGCTTTCAATATTAAAGAAGTCTTGTGCAGTAGATTTGCCTAATGCAATTTATGTCTTCTTTTGATTTCTTTTGTTTGTGTTGTTGTTTTATTTTTTTTATTAATCATTTCATTAGGGAGCTTTTACAAATCTTTTGGCAACCCACCATTGAACCATATTAAGCACACTTGGATATATGTGTTGCCACCAACATTTCCAAAACATTTTCATTCTACTTGAGCCCTTGGTATCAGATCCTCTTTCCCCACCTCTGTCCAAGTTCTTTTGATTTCTTGACTGATGCTCCATTGTGGATCCAAGTAAAATGAAATCTTTGACAATATCAATATTTTTTTTCTGTTTATAATGATGTTACCTATTGGTACAGTGGTGAGGATTTTTGCTTTCTTTATGTTGAAGTGTAATGCACATTAAAGACTGTAGAGTGCTTCGGGGCAGTGTCGCCTTTCCACCTCACTTGGGGCTGCGGGAGAGTTCTGTGAGGGAGACCTCTGTCCCCCTTTCGTGCGCCCCACTGGACCCCGACCCTAGGCCACTATGCGGAGCGTGCCCGCATTCACCGGCCAGGTGGTCGCCGGGAATGGGAGCCTGGTGGCTGCTGCCTTGGTCGTGTGGGTTTCTCGCGGGCGCCCAACGTCTCCCATGTCATAAAGACCGTAGTCTTGTACATTCATCTGTAAGTGCTTCAAGCGCTCCTTGTCTCCAGGAGGCATATGGAAGATTGTTAAGGTGCCTTCCTCCCATCAGATGCCACGTTCTTCTTCATGCAGCCCGCTTCCTGTCATTATTTCCTCGGCGTACAGATTGAATGAGACTGATGAAAGGATCCAACTTAATGCGCACCTTTCTTGATTTGGAGCCATGCAGCATCCTCCTGTCTTACACAAATGCAGTCTCTTGGTCTGTGTACAGGCTCCCGAGGAGTATAATTGCAGTTAAGTGTTCTGTAATTCCCACTGTTCTCAGTGTTATCCAGCTTTTGTTATGACCTGGCAGAGCTGAAACCCTTTGAAGTCAATAAAACACAATTAAACATCTTTCAGATATCCTCAGCTTTCAGGCAAGATCCATCTGAGAGCAGTCGTGATACACTTTGTGCCTTAACTTCTTCTGAATCTGACTTTCATTTCTGTCAATGTCCTGCTGCAATAGCCTTTTAATTGCCTTCAACAAAAAATTGACTTGCATGCGATATTAATGATACTGGTGAAAACTTTCTACACTCTGTTGGACCACCTTTCTTAGCACAAATATGGATCTCTTCTGATGGTTTGGTCTTCCGAATTTCTTAGCACAGCTTAATGAGTGCTTCCAGGACTTCGTGAACTTGTTGAAACATTATGATTGATTATGTGTCAATTCCTGGATTCTTTTGGCTAATGTTTTCAGTGCAGCTTGTACATCTTCCTTCAGTACCATTGGTTCTTGATCATATGCTACCTCTTTAAAGGTTGGCTGTAGATCACTTCCTTTTGTTACGGTGATGCTGGGTATTCCTTCCATCTTTTGTACATGTAAGCCTTTACTACTGCAACTCAAGGCTTGAATTTTCTCTTCTGATCTTTTAGCTTGAGATATTCATCTGTTGGGTTTTCTAACTCTAGATCTTTGCAGATGTCATTCCAATGCTTTCATTCATCTTCTCGAATTGCTTTTTGAAAAACCGGCCAGTTTGTCTAACTCATCATTTCTTCCATTTGCTTTAGTTACACTGTATGCTCAAGAGCAAGTTTCTTCGGACATCCACTTTGGTCTTTTCTGTCTCTACTGTTACTTGAATGAACCTTTGCTTTCATCACGTAGGCTGGTCTTGCTGCCATCCTACAACTCCGCTGGCCCTCGTCATTAGTGTCGAATGCAACAAACTCTCACACAAACCTCTACAGTCGGACCCGAGGCTAGCGATGAGCTCATTGACTAGAAAAGTCAAAAAGGAGCTGACCTTTTCTTAGGCAATTCTCCCCTTCCTGACCAGAGTGAATGGCTGTGGGAGGAGCACCTGACTCATGCTGGGACACTCACAACCCCCATGCTCAACCCCCTTCATGGCAACGTGCCTCTAGATGGAAGGCAATTCCCGACTGGCCTCTAAAGGCCAACCATGACCTTCCCTAGCTTATCTCCCTTTACTCTGGCAGGAACCTGGACAGCAAAGAGAGATAAGCTGGATCTGAGAGAATGAAGCGGGCTCATCATAAGGAGTGAAAACACAACACAGTGCAAGAACATGCCTGTGGTGCTCTAGTGTTAAGTACCAAGGAAATCCCCTCTGATGTCTAAACTGGTTCAATTTTAGCTTCTGTCACTTTCAACCCATAATCAAGACAACTACCTCTACACTGTTGACAACAATGGGAAGGTTTTACTTCCTGAGCACTGCTATCAAGGGAACATCTCACAGGACGTATATACAAAACAACTCTGGGGTAAGTCTCATGCTGTCAAAAGGTGGAGTAGGGAAAGGGCAGAGGAGCTGAGCTGTCCTCCATGGGCGAAGTGTTTATCACTGATATTGCCCAGATGAAGGAGTCCACATAGTGCCATGGCTAAGTAATGGGCTGCTAGCCAGAAGGTGGACAGTTCAAGCTCTGCAGAGCAAGTCCTATAAGCTGGGCCTGACGATCTACTCCATCATTAAGTCTGCAGTCCAGAAAGTCCTGGTTCCAACATGGAGTTGGAATAGATCTGGATTCGACAGCAGCTGATGACAACAGCTCTGCAGAATTCTGCATGGCCATGGATCATGAAAAGCTGGCAGAACTTCTCAGTAGGCTTTATGCTTGCTTTTGAATTCTCTGTGAACTCTGCACCCCCTCCCTGCTCACCCAGGGACCTGACACTGCTATCGCCACCCACATCCTTTGTGGCCTCTGGAGGTCTGCAGTATTTTAGAAAGGAAAGCTCAAGACCCCGGTAATGTACTGGGGTCCGTCTTAGAGCTGCGGAAGGGACAGGCAGGCTGAGAACACTGCTGCCTGTCTGATGCCAAGCCCTTAGGGCACCATGTTAGCGCTCCGGGAGCTGGGGAAGCACTCTCTACAGTGGAACCGACGCTGCGCCCACCACACAGAAGCAGGTGGGTCTTCAGGGGAGGAGGAGGTCAGTATTTAATAAGGGTACCATGGCCACATCGCCAGTTTTAAGACCAGAAATCCAGATTGAGAAAACTCTGCTCTTTGTCCTTGTTTCTTCCTCTCTGTCCTATGTATTGCTGTTCAGTTTCTCCTGACGCAGCGAGGCCCTTCATATTGTCCCTCCCCCGCCCCCACCCTCGGAGGAGGAACGGGATGGTTTGGCTGATCAAGACATCAGATGGTGTAAGATATGATAAAATAATAAAAATATATAAATTATCAAGGGTTTGTGGGGGGGGGGGCAGGTAGGGGAAATAAGGAGCGGATACCGGGGCTCAAGTAGAAAGCAAGTGTTTTGAGAACGTTGAGGGAAACAAATATATAAAAGTGTTTGACACAATGGATGTACATGTGGAGAGTGATAAGTGTTGTATGAGATCCTAATAAAATGATTTAATGATAAAAAAGGATTTCTGCTCACCTGATGGCAAAGTAAAGGGAAATAGAGGAACTAGCCAGGAGATAAAGGGCATTTACAGAGGTCTAAATACAGGCAAGTATATATGTATATATAATGAGAGGGGAATAGATCTATTAACTTAATCCATATGTTAAGAATTACGGTTGCAGATGGACATTGGGCCTTGACTCAAGTGCTCACTCAACAAAGAACACTTTGTTCTAATAGTCCGGAATTCTGTCATGCTCACCTTCCTGACACGATGGCTGAAGACAAAATGGGTACATAAGCAAATATGGTGAAGAAAGCTGATGGTGCCCAGCTATCAAAAGATCTAGCAGCTGGGGGTCTTAAAGGATTGATGATAAATAAGGAGCCATCTAGCTGAAAAGTAACAAAGCCCACATGAAAAAAAGCACACCAGACTGTGTGATCACGAAGTGTCAATGGGAGCAGGTATCAGATATCTAAAATCAATGTGAATGTGGGGGGTGGGGTGGGGAGGGGGAAGGTGTGGAGTGGAGACCCAAAGCCTATCTGTAGACATTTTGACATCCCCTCACAGAAGGGTCACAAGGAAGAGATGACCAAGTCAAGGTGTAGTATAGCACTGATGTAACACACAACTCTCCTCTATTTCTTTTGTGCTTCCTTCCCCCCAACCCCCATGAACATGACCCTAATTCTACCTTACAAATAGAATTAGACCAGAACATGCACACTGCTACAGATAAGAACCTGAAACACAGGGAATCCTGGAAAGATCAACCCCTCTTGGGCTGAGCCCTGGTGGTGTAAGTGGTTGAGTGCGGGACTATGGCCCGCGGGCTTGGTGGTTCAAATCCAGTGGCGGCTCTCAGGAGCGGCACTAGGTAGCGCCCATGACCACCAGAGGCAGTGATGCCCCTCTCCCCCCCAAAAAAGATAAACCCCTCAAGGACAATAATGAGAACAGAAATACCAGGAAGATTATGGGAAGGTGGGGGGAGAGAGGGAGAATCAATCACAAGGATCAATACAGAACTCCTTCCTAGGGGGGATGAACAATGGAAAAGGGGGTGAAAGGCAACAGAGGACAATATAAGGTATGAAAATAATAATCTATAACTTATCAAGGGTTCATGAGGGAGGGAGGGTGGGGGAGGAAGGGGCAAAAATGTGGGGCTGATACCAAGGGCTCTAGTAGAAAGAAAATGCTTTGAAAATGATGATGGCAGGGCTGAACCCTGGTGGCGCAGTGGTTGAGTGCGGTACTGTGGGCCACTGGTTTGGTGGTTCAAATCCAGCAGCAGCTCTCCAGGAGCAAGGCTGGGTAGCTCCCATGACCACCAGAAAGCAGTGATGCCCCCCACAAAACAAAACAAAACAAAAAAAGAAAATGATGATGGCAGCATATGTGCAAATGTGCATGACACAGTGGATGAATGTATGAATGTATGGATTGTGATGAGATGTAATTTATAATTAAAAGTATTTAATTATAAAAGAAAGATAATGGAAATCTCCCACCACTTTCAAAACCTGCTTGCATGTGAATAATTACAAATACAAAATACAAAATATATTTTTTTAAAAGTCCTGGCCTAAGCCACAACCCATGTTGAGTTCACATGAGTGTGTGGCCACCAAACTGCCACTCCTTGCATGCTCCTATGAAGGGTCTAGGTGCCCCTCTCACTTCTATTTTCTACTGGATCTTTGGAGATATAGGACGATGGCCTCTCTTAAGGACCCCCTTCCCACCTCAACCAATTCCAAGGACCCAGTCACCTGGAAGAAGCCAAGCTCCTGCTGCCTTCTAACAGCCAGGAGGTGGTGAATACATGCCTTCCCTAGCATCCTGTGGTACGGACCAGTGAATAGCACCTCTTCTTTTCTGGTTTGATACGATTCCTCAAAGGAGCCCCCTCAAAGGAGACCCGGCGGTGTGCAGGGGACTGGGCGTTGGTCTGCGGGATGGTGCAAGCCCATCACCTGCTCCCTGGGAGTAAGAGGAAGTTGTCTGCACCTGGAAACATTTCTCAGTCCAGAAAACCCCCAGGGGCAGTTCCGCTCTGTCTTATGGAGTTGGTAGGAGTTAGATTCAATGCGATCGCAGCAGGTTTGGATTTGGGCCTCGGAGGGTGGAGCTGGAAGGGAAGGGTGCCCCCAGGACAAGGAAGGAAAAACCCAGTACTCCGGACGTTGAAGGAGGAGGTCTGAGGATGACATGAGCTGAGTTCTGACTAGCTGGGACAAGGGGGTAGAAGATGGGAGACAGGCTAGAGAGCAGATTCTTTGGACCCCACACCCCAATCAAAACCAACCCCCTTGCCCTTGAGTCAAATGGAGGCAACTCACAGAGGCATACATCGGGTTTCTGAAGTGGTAAGCTTTGATGGAAGCAGACAGATTCATCTTTCTCCCAGGGAACGGTGTGTGGGTTTGAACTACCGAGTCTGTGATTAGTGCTTACCATGGACCCTACGGTGCCACCACGTTTCATTCTTGGGGTCCTCAGAAGGTGCACAAACCTCAGAGCACCCTGGTATTTTCACGCCGCTGATCTTCAGACCACAGCCTAACACCTGAGCAGGATGGAACTCCTGGCTGACCCCAGGAGGAGATCCTCTTTTCAGGGAGTGGAGATAAGTTAGCTGGGAACCATCCCTCCCTCTGCAGTCCTCTTGCTTCTCTGACCAAGAAGGATGGTGGCTGGGTTGGGACTTCAGTGGGAGCCGTGGCGGCTTGGTGGTTTATGCGCTGGGCGGCAACTTGCAGGGTCACAGTTCCAGACTCCGGTTTCACTCTAAAGGAGGACTCCTTTGGAGACCCACAGGGGCAGCTTCCCTCTGTCTTTCAGGATCACCATGAATTAGGATCAGTGCCATGGCAGTGGGTTGGAGTTCTGGGTGAAAGTCTTGGGCCATGAAATAACAAAAGAAACAAAAAGGCTTGTGGGGCCCGGACTAGGGTTGGAGAAGTGTCTGGTCCTGTGACTAACAGGCCCTGGAGGCACTCCACACAGGCTTTTCTTCTGCCAGGCAGCCTGGCATGAGTGTCACTTCTCCCCTCTCCCCACCCTACCATATGGAGAAGGTGCTAATGAGACGCTAACTAGTCAGACCGAAGCATGGCAAAAGAGAGGAGCAAAGTCCCAAGATGCACTCAGAGGCTCCTGCAAGACGCTTGTACTATCAACCACGGAAAGATCAAGACGGGGACAAAACAAACAAAGAAAGAAACCCACACTCACGGCCACCCAGTCAATTGTGCTTCACAGCGACCCTAGAGCACCGGGTAGAACTATCCCTGTGGGCTTCTGAGGCCCTAACTCTTTGTGGGATCAGAAAGCTTCATTTCTCCCCTAAAGAGCATCTGGCAGTTTCAGCCTAAGGCGTAATCCTTTATGCACCAGGGCTCCTTAGACTGAAACATATGGGAGTCAATCTGCACCAAAGGGCCAGGTTGAGGAAGACGCCACATGATTTCTACCACCCTAACAACGAGACCCTCCACGCTTTCTGAAAAAGCACAGAACTCAAGAATGTCCTTGGCCATTCACATTCCAACATGACTCGGAGGCGCGGGAGCTGGTGCTGCATACTGCTATTCATTATAAAAATCATCACCCCAGAGCCCCCCACCCCCAGGCCAGCACCTTTTCTGCTATTTAATCTGTAGACGAAAGTACAAATTCTTCATCCTGTTTAGAATAGGCTGGAGTGTGATTTAAAGAAACGCATTCCTCCAGGAGTATCATGCTGCAAAAATGCCAAAAATGTAAGCTTGAAGGTTTTCCTTTGAGCAGTAACAGTAAATGATTAGCCCTCCTCTTCCCCCTCAGCTTTAGAAAAAGGCAGCTGGAGATATGGAAAGAGGCCAGGAGGACATGGAGTTCAAAAAGAGCATTTCAGCTCCTGCCTCCCTTTCTGAGGAAGTTGTTAATGAAGCGATTAAAAGGAAAGAGCAGGAAACCTTTGCATCCATGCAGAACACCACTGAAATCTGCGGAGATGGAGTCCTTCCTGATCTATGACGACTCCCTGCTTGCCAGGGTAGAACTGTGTGCCACTATGCTTGGATAGCTCAGAGATCATCGGGCCCATCTTCTGGACTCAAACCTCTAGCCTTTCTTTTAGGTGGTAATTAAGCCACTCAAGGACCCCCAAAACAGGGAAAGGGTCTTCAACAGATAGATCAGAGACATTGAGGAATTGCTGCAAATGAAAGCCCGGAGTGGGATGAAGTTTAGAAACAGTAGCCCGTGGTTCAATCAATACAATGTTCAAACAACACAGGAGTCCCTAACAGAACTTTCCAAACTCCTAGCAGGAGAGAGTGAAGGGGGTTAGGAAGCAGAGAAGTGATCTTGGACAGAGTTCTCCGGTCATCTGGATTGGAAAAAATCCAGGTGGAAAAAGCCAACCTGCCAGGTAAAAAGATGAAGCGAGGCAGCTTCTGTGGTCAGTTAGAGAGAGGGCAAGACTCTGCTCGCTTGTAGCTGCCACACGGCTGCCTCTGGCTCTTCTCAGACCATGAACTCCCCATCTAGTAAAAACCCCTTAACATAGTACACTGATTTACATTAGGGCAGAGTCACCAACAGAAGCATTTCAAGTCTGAGATAAAAGATGATGAATTAAAATAAAAGGAGAGGCTAGCTGAAGGCATGAAATGCAGTAGGTAAAAAGAAAGGAACTAATAGATAAAATTAGAACAAATACTGTGTTTTCCAGGAAGGAGATTTTGAAAAAAGATGCTATTGTCTAACACCAAATCGTAATGAGATTTGAGAAGAACTTTCCTAAATATAGAACATAGATAGATAGTCTGTGACCTGGAAAGGCTGCTTTTAGATGCAAAGCATGATTTCTGAATCGAAAACCAAGAGGCTGGCCACAAAGAGTGACACTGCTGATTCCATTAACAAGAAATGCTTGAGGTGTCCTCCTGGGAGTGCTGGAAGGACAGATAGGTGAGAGAACGGAGGAAGGGAGGAAAGGAAAAGGAGGTGTGCTGTAAGCAAAGGGGCAACATTCCTTAAGAACAGAGTCAGGAGAGACAGCACAAGCACTTCAGAAGAGTGCAGACAGAGAAATAGTCGAAGGATGCCTGCTTCCAACCATGCTAGAGTAACATCGTGAACAGATTTTTACCTCCCCCTCAGAAACAATCAAGCACAAGGCAAAACAGAGAGAACAATGTCCTGATATCATCAGGCTTCAAAGGAGAGTGCTCCTGGAAAGATGGCACATGATACATTCCAGAAGAAGCACTGATAATTGTGTTCCTGGGTCAATGTGGAGGAACAACCTCACATCAGGAATCTGCTAAGCAAGAATGGTAGGGAAACTACATCTGGGGAGGCACTATGAATAGGTTCCTACTCAACCCTTGGTGAACCATGCCACGGACTAAATACTATGATGACCTTAGACACTGATCTCACAGAAAACATCGTATCCCCACAACCCACACTAGAAGCAGTCAACGAGGAAACTCGAATGAAGGAACTCAGTCCTACCTCAAATCTTAAGAACTGAACTACTCTGATGGGAGAGGAAGCAAAGGAAGGCCACCTGATGGCCATTGGATCTTGGGTGGAGCTCCTGGATTAGTGGGAGTCCAATGAAAGGGGATCCCGAACCATCATACATTTAGTTCCTCAATGCTCCCCTTGAATTAAGATGATGGGTATCAATCTGATAGGCAAGGATCTGCCCTTGTAAGAAATGGTACAGGGAAATGTCCCCTAGTGACAACCCCCATGCTCAAGGTAAACAGCTCAATCAAGCAAGAAATCCATCTATGCAAAGCAACAGCTCATGGATTGCAGTTCGCAGCTGCACTATATTCTATGCCGTTGGATCAATCATTGATGTGATCATCCAATGGCCTTTTGCCCTAAGGAGATGATGGGTAATGTTTCTTATTTTTGTTTCTTTGTTTTTCTGCCTTTTGTTGTTGTTCTTTGGTTTTGTCATAATATGACTGCCAAAGTAAGTCAGAGTCGTTGTTCATATCCCAAGGAGAAGCGGATGGATTTTGGGCTCCAGCACCAATTCAAGACCAATTAGTTCTTATAACATGGCACTGCTCAATACCTGTCTTCATGAAGAGATCACTGAAGAAAGGATGGAGTCTACAGCAGAGTGTGGTGAAGAAAGCAGATGATGCCTGGCTATCAATTAGAATAGTGTCTGGGGTCATAAAGGCTTGTATTAAAACAAGCAGCCATCTAACTGAGGGGTCAACTAAGTCAACATCAAAGAAACACAACAGCCCTTGTGATCCAAAGATGACAACACCAAAATTCAAATATCACGAAGAGAAAAGCATCAGAGTTTAAATTGTGAACACCCAATTTGTAGAAGATTAAGGAAGGACAGTGGGAGCCCAAAATCTATCTGTATATTATCTGCTCAGATTAAATCTCTGGCAGATATCCTCTGGCCACAGACAAGGGACAGTTTATTATCAGACAGAAATTATTGTAAACCTGATTGTGTCGATTGAAACCATGGTAGAATATGACATTTGATCATTTGACATCCCTATTGACCCAACTTAAACTTGCTCAAGCTCAAATCTTTCTCACTTGTCCCATGACAGAAATTTCTTCTCTGGCTTTTAAAATATTGATGACAGTCTTTGTTTTCTTTCCTTTTATTTTAATCCTTATATTATCATCATTATTTTCTTCTTGCTGTTTTGTTTTTATTTTTTTCTATTGGGTTTTTCAGTTCGTGAAGCACAGACACAGGTGATGCATTGGTTTATCGGGGGATGTGTGGGGTGGGGCGGGGAGGGAGAGGGTGAGGGGATTTGGGGAGCAAAAAATGAATAGAGGAGGGAACATTATAACTGATTGCAAGGATGTATACCCAACTCTTTATGAAAGAGATTTAATTATGAAAGTGTATGCTATGTGAATACTGTATCAAGAAAACTAATAAAAAAAAATGAAGGAAAAAAAATGGAAGTTGACCAGTGGTTACCATGGGTGAAGAAGGAAGAGTTTTTGCTTAGGGTCCATGGAACAATTTGGAAAAGGATATCAATAATGTTGGTACATCATGAAGAATATAATCAGTGGTACTAAATTATATATGTAGAACGCTGTGACCAAAAAAATGAGGAGGGAGGGAGTGTGATCTACAATCACCTCAAATCACTGCCTTAGAGCACTTCCAAGCTGCAGCACAGGGGGAAGGAACTCAGAGCCCAACAGATTACTGGAGTGGAAAAGGAACTGACAGTCCAGAGGGCCCAAGGCAGCTTCAGCTCATTGGGCAGAGTATCAAAGAGGACAGAGATGACCAGAGAGCAGACTCTGGAGATCTGGGGAGGGGTCTCCTTGAATCTCCCCCTGAGCTCCAACCAGTGCATACTTGTGAGAAAATTACTCCAGGTCTAGGAAAGACACACGGGAAAGGATTGGAGAGAACAGTGCCCAGAGCTTGCACTGGAAGGGCAATGATACTTGTTCTCCCCAGCCTGACAAAGTTTCATAATTCACATGGCACTGAGTAGATGATCTAAAAGGATCCTGGCTTAGTAAAAACAGCTCCATCAATGTAATTCCTTCTCATGGATGGCAACAATGTGTGTCAGAGCAGGACCCACCCCCAAGTTTTCAATGGCTGATGAGTTTGCAGAAGCAGAGAGCTAAGTCTTTCTTTTGAGGCACCTCTGGATGAACCTGGATTCCCAACCTGGATTCCTAACCTTCTCAGTTAGCATCAGGGTGTAAAACCTGGGCACCATATGGAGAGTCCAGCTATTACTATATGTATTAGTTAGGGTGGACCAGAGAAATAAATCCACAGAAACTCATAGGTGTATAAAACAGAGTTTTATATGAAGGGCAATTATACATTAAAAAGTACCCCAACCCAGTTCAGTCTAAGCCCGTAAGTCCAATATTAGTCCATTTGTCCAATACTAATCTGTAAAGTCCTCTTCAGACTCATGAAGCACATGCAATGATGCCAAATGCAGGATGATCACAGGCCAGTGGGTTAAAAGCCCTTGGATTCAGTGGATTGTAAGCATCTCAGTGCTGGCAGGGATCTTTATGTGTTTCTCTGGCTTCAGAGATCTGGCTGCATCAGGGTAGATCCATGTGGTTTCTCTAGCTCAGGGAACTAGCTTAGTTCCATGTGTCTTGTCCATGTGTCTTGTTCCAATGTGTCCCAGGGAGTCAGCCTTGTCAGTAGAGAGTCTCCAAGAAAGTGAACCAAAAGAGAGTGTGTCTCTTGCCTCAGCAGGAGGAAACGCAGCAGTTTCCAGAATTCTCCGGAGAAGGCCATACCCACACAGAGGTCTCATTGACTATCCCCAGATTGATAGGCTAGACTCCACCCCTACAGTCTCAATCCTCAAATTGACACCAGATTATGTAACTACCACACCATCCTTAATGGTGAAAGACAATTCTTTCTATGATCAGGAAAGAGATGAAAATATCTGCTCTGACACTATGATCCCACCTAAGTGTTGTTGATGTAATGTCGAATAAAGCAGAGCCCTGCCTCATCCTGGGTCATGCTCACAATCACGGCTATGTGCCAGCCTATGGCTACAGACAGCCATTGTGTCAACCCCTCTGGATCAGGCCCTTCCTCTTTTTCCCTGACCCTCTACTTTACCAAGCATGCTATCCTACTCCAGGGACTGATTCCTACAGATGATATGCCAAAGTACACGAGTCTTCCCAGCTTCACTTCTTAAAGAACGTTTTGGTTGTATTTCTTCCAAGACAGATTTATTTGTTCTTCTGGAATTCCATGGAACATTCAATATTCTTCACCAGTGCCATAAGTCAAAGGCCAAAATTATTTGGTCTTCCTTATCCATTGTTCAGTTTCCACACACATATGAAGCAATTAAACAGATCATGCATTTACTTCTCAAAGTGACATCTTAAATCTTTAACACTTTGAAGAGTCCTTGTACCACAGATCTATTGTACTGATGCAATACACTGCTTTTTTTTTTTTTTTGACTGCTGTTTCCATGAGTGTTGAATGTGGATCCAGGGAGAGTGAAATCCTTGGCAACATTCATCTTTTCTCTGTCTATCATGATGCTGTCCATTGATCCAATTGTAAAAATGTTTGCTTTCTTTACCTAGAAGCATGATCTATATCTTTGATCTTTGATCTTTGTCAGTGAGTGCTTCAAGGTCTCTCTGCTAGGTTGGGTTATCGACATATGGCACATTGCTTATGAGTTTTCCTTGAATCCCGATGGTGCATTTTTTTTTCATGTGGTGCAGCTGCTCCAGTTATTGGCTCAGCAGACAGATTGACTAAGTCTGGTGAAATGATATAACCCTGTTGCACACTTTTCTTGATTTAAACCATGCAGCATCCCCCTGTCCTGTTTGAATGCTTGTCTCTCCTCTATGTACAGGTTCCATATAAGCACAATGATGTGTTTTGCAATTCCTATTATTCTCAGTGTTATCAACAACATTATGATCTACACAGTCAAATACCTTTGCATAGTCAATGAAGCCTAGGGACCTCTCTGGGATTCTCTGCTTTCAGCAAAAACCCATATGATATGAACCCTGGTCCCACATCTCTTCTGAATCTGGCTTGAATTTCTAGCAGCTCTTTGTAGCAGCCATTTTCAAAATTATCTTCAGGAAAATCTTACTTGCAGGTGATATTATTGATATTGCTCAATAGCTTCCGCATTTCATTGGATCACCTTTCTTTGAAAAGAGCATGTATAGAATCTCCTCTGGTCAGCTGTCTTCCCAATTTCTTGACTTACAAGAGTGAGCACTGCACGAATGCTTTGGATATGACATCTGTTTGTTGCAACATCTCAACTGGCACTCTTGGTTTTCACAAATGTCTTCAGTGCCTCTTGAGTGTTGTTCAGCACTACCACTGATGCTCGATCATAAGCTATTTCCTGAAAGGAGCAAATACTGACCTTAAGAAACAAACAAACAAAAAACAACAACCAGTGTCCCCACACCTCCAAATCTGTGTGGATCAGTATTTTGCTTGTTGAACCCTTCAATATTTCAACCTGATAAATACCAAACGTGTTCTTTCTTTGGAGGTTTCTAACTCTAGGTTTTGGTACATTTCATTTTACGTTTGCTTTTGAACTGCCCTTTGAACTGTTTTGTTCCGCATTTTGTTTTTGAGCACCACTGCCCTCTGGTGGTCGTGGGAGCTACCCAGCACTGCTCCTGAGAGCCACCGCTGGATTTGAACCATCAAGCCCGTGGGCCGCAGTTGCGCACTCAACCACTTACACCACGGGGGCTCAGCCCTTGCTCAGCATTTTAACTTCAACTTCTCCTTCCTTTGCTTTAGCTATTGTCTTCAAGGGCAAATTTCAGAATCTCTCTCGCAGATATTTTGGTGTTTCTTCCCTCTTGAGTCTTGTGGAGGTCCTTTTAATTTCTCCATGTATGATTTCTTTGGTGTCATTCCACAACTCATCTAACCTGTGGCCATTAGTTATTCAATCCAAGATGGTCTCTACCTTCAGGGAGAAGAGAGTCAACTCTTACTCAGCTTTCATAGACTTGTTTAATTTTCTTCACCATCATCCTGCACTGTACAATGGACGGTCTGTTCCAAAGTTAGCCGTGACCTTATTCTGAGCGAAGCTAACTGAACCCCATCATCATCTCTTTCCTTATTTGATTTGTTCTGTTTTTCATCTGGCAAGGTCCACTTGTAGAGTCATGGTTCAAAGAGAGGTATTTCAAATCATAGCCTATTTATAATGGAGATGCTAGCCAGTGCTATATATCATGCATGAGGAACAAATAGGACAGTAACAAGTAAAACTGGATTTAATAAGAGATGATATTATACACAGAAAATAAAGCTGATTACATTTAAATAGCACTGGCTAGAACTAGGGATCTTATCACAATTGCGGGACACAAGATTAATATATACTGTATATACTGTATAAGCTGACCTGAATATCAGCCAAGGAACCTCATTTTACCACAAAAACAACTTTATAATGTGCTGGAAAAACTCAACTTATACATGAGTATATATGGTAAAAAGAATCCTTTCCCTAGCCCACTGTCCCTACCATCTCCAACATGTGAATCAGTACTCTTTTATTATTGCTATGGCCTCCCCTCCTATTCCTTCCCCTGGGTACACACCCAGTATTAATTTTTCATCCATTGTATGACAATGTGTCCATTCCCCATGAGCCCTTGTTCTCCTCCATTGCTTCCAAAGCACCAGGAGCCCTATTATAGGTGGTGACCATGCTCGGTGCATTCACTGTGGCATTTTGTCCAGGGCAATGTTGGGCAATCAATATTTCCTGGTTAAATACTTTCTGAGATTAAACAGAAACACGCAATGTCATAACGAGGTCTCCCCTGTATCCATGATGACTTGGAGAACTGCGGAGAAGACAAGTGGGAAGTGGATGGCAGGAATCCCTCCACCCATGGGTTTCCTCACCTAGAAGGCTGCAGTAGACACAGCTGGTGTCTCATCCAGAACTCTGGGATCCTAGCTTGTCGGGTTAATCCATTCTTCAGCTGCTCAGAGTCAATCCATTCCTCAGTGTTAGCTAATGGCTCAGACTGCTATCATCTTTAAAGATTTTCCCTATAGCTTCCTTGACGCTACTTGCCTGAAGATGCTTTGGATTATGTCTCCGACCCCAGTTATACACGGGTTCAGTCTCGAGGCCAGTGGCCCACGACTAATGGGGGAAGGGTTACAAAAGCCCTTGCTTCCAGAAGGGACAAACTCTTTGTCGTTTCTCTGACCTATCCTGTTCTTCTCCTGTCAACTCTCTCCACAAACCTGTGCCCAAATCACCATCCCAGATCTGCAGCTGAAGACCTCAGCTGGAGACCGCCTACAGGTGGGAAGAGGACGCAGTCAACGTTCTCTTGCTGTTAGTTCCTGTCAGCTGGCTCTGACTCGTGGCGGTCCTGCCATGGCTAACAGGATGGCACACTGCCTGACCCCGCACCATCGCGTGGTCTTTGGTCTATGTGAGCCTCTCACGATGCCAACACAACGTCCTGCTCTAGTCATCAGACCCTTTTGGAGGCACGTCAACATCTCAGACAGCCTTCTCATCCATGCAATGTTCATTGATTGCCTTTTGGTTTCATTTTACTCGGCTCCA
Source organism: Nesogale talazaci (assembly GCA_004026705.1). Classification (NCBI taxonomy): domain Eukaryota; kingdom Metazoa; phylum Chordata; class Mammalia; order Afrosoricida; family Tenrecidae; genus Nesogale; species Nesogale talazaci. The sequence continues at coordinate 23,855 of PVJH01018681.1, forward strand.
CAAGCACGGCACATGGAGGTGGCTGCCAAGAAATGCATCGTTCTATTGCACTGCATTGAGCAAATCTGCTTCACAAGACCTAGTTCAAGTACTGAAGAGCAAAGACGTCAGTCTGAGGACTAAGTTGTGTCTGATGAAAACTGGTGTACTTTTAATGGTCTGATGTGTGTGTAAACGCTGGATGATGAACAAGGAGGACTGGAGGACGTTACTGAAATTATTCAAGGACAGCCTTGAAATTATGGTGTGGCCAACGAATAATGGCAGTACCACGGTCTGCCAGGAGAACAAACAAATCTGTCTTGGAGGAAGTGTATAGTCAGAATGCTCCTTAGACATGAAGAGGGAAAGACTTTGTTTCGGGTGCTGTGGACCAGCCCTTGGAAAAGGAGAGGGTCACTGCAAATGAGGAAGCCTTCCAAGGAGATGGACTGACACGGGCTGCATCGACAGGCTCGAAGTTCACAACAATTGTGAGGACAGCACAGGACCCAGCAGCCTTTCCTTCTGTTGTGTGCAGGGTGGCTATGAAGATGGAGAGGCAGGGCCAGCTCTGCAGCATCTAACAACAATTTTTGAAAACAGCTGGCCAGGTCTTTCTCCTTCGTCTGTCTTCGTGTTGAAGTTCCACTGGAACCTTCCCACCAGGGGTAGCTCCACTGGTCATGGAGATGCTGGTGCTCTAGCGCATATTCAGAAAGAAGCTACATGTCCACTTTGCAGAAGACGACGAGGGAGGATAGAGCAGGCCATGTGGCCTCTGAGTCCTTGTGACTCTCCGGAATCCGTGCACTTGACTCAAGGTTAAACAATGACAGTGTAAATAGCTCACAGGAGAGTCATTCATGTCAACACCCCAGAACAGGAGACTGAAATCCATCCATCAGATAAGGGTCTGAGCAAACCACAAGCCGGGGAGGCTGTGCGTTGGAGGACAAGAAAAGAATGTACAAAAATAAAGGGAAAACTGAATGCAGATGTTTCCCTCAAATTAGCCTCTTCTAAAAAAGCAATAAACAGGAAAGAACAGTGCTATATGTGCATTTTTATTTAACCATTTGGCGTGAGTCATGACAGTTGAGAGGGAAATGTGTCTCTCTTTACTCTTTTTTTTTAAGTGAAGTGAGAGGAAACTATTTTAATTTTCTTGATCATGCTACAGTTTTTGCCATCAGGCTATTTTTATCCTCACCATTACAAAATCTGACCATCACGTGAACGTATTTACTGACATCTAAATCAGACCAGCAGGAAGCAATGATCCAATATGTTTTTTTAAACATCCTTAAGTAACTCAAAATAGTTTTATGTGCCCCTAAAGAGTACTACTTCTAGGTTATTTTTGCTAGCATTTCCTTTTACACATAAAGAGAAGAAGTCCTTATCTACTTACCTCTTGAGTATCAAAGGCAGGATAAGAGATACTTCAATAAGAAATCAAGATTTCCAAAGAGGACTTACAATGTTGACGCTGCTAATATTTTTTGACTGTGTTGCTCACTGACTCCATTTTAAGCATTTTGTCTTATGGGTGGTGATAAATGAAAATGTTTTCTCTGATTGAACTTTCCTACGAGTAGGCCTGGGCAGGTGATATTATTTTACTTTTTGTGGTCTTTTCTGAAAATTATGGTACTAGTCCTTTGTCCTTTTTGTTACGGAGTGGATGGAGTTTAGTGGATTTCAACCTCTGGGTCACCTGCAAAATTACTGAGTGCCTGGATGGACATCCCCCCAGGATTCAGAGAAGAGAGTCAAATCTTGGAATAAGAATTTTTTTTAAAGCTCCAATGGAATTCTGATGAGTACAGAGGTTAGGACTACTGTTTTAAGGGCTGGGGGCTTTTAAAAATCTTCCAGAGGATTCATTTTTAGGATTTTCCCATTTATGTTCAAGTCCCTTACCCAGGAGGACCCTAGCAATGTCTTCCCTTGCTGTGGCCTGAAGCAGGAAGCAGACAGCAGAGCTCCCTCAGGGGCTGGGAGCCCTCTGGCCTTAGGCACAAATCTCAATTGAAAGGGAAAACGTGATGCTTTCATGCCCAAAGGTAGAAATCAGTTGGTTGTCTGAAAGTAAGGCCAACAATCAGTGGGGAGTTTTGCTTGGGGCCTGGTGGCCTCCCTGCTAGCTTCTTATTGGTGGTCGCCTAGGAACCCGCGGTTCCAGTGAGCCCTTCTCCCATGAATTATGACCCCTGATGGAGTCTATCTATTAAGCACTCGGACAGGGAAGTGTGGGGACACGTGAATGAAGGGAAAGGTGTGTGGGGTTAAGGAGGGGACAAGGTGTCTTGTGTTGCCATCGGGGCCTGCTACAAATGAAATCTTAGAAAAATCAAGCACTGGGGCTGGACACCAGGTCTCTCAGTCCTTCCCCTGGCAACAGATTCTGCACCCTTGAGAGTGTAGGCCAGGGACTGGCTAACTTTTGAGATGAAAGAGATAATCTTGTTCCTCACAATAATGTAAAAATTATTCAGGAGATATAAACACATATATTTTACGAACAAGTTAAATCATCATTATCTGAATGATATCCACCAACGCTTTTCTACTTTTCTTTAGAACCACCTGGACCTACCCAAAGAGCGCCTATGGTTCTCAAGCCAAAGTTTGCCAGTCCCTGGGAGAGATGTGTTGAAGGGGCCTGGTTCCTGCCACAGCAGAGCAGGGCCCGAGCTGGAGGTTCAACCTCCATCCCCTCTCAGGTGTTGACACCTTTTGGTGTCACCACTCCCATCCTGTTGGCCTGCACCCTGCACGCTCCACTCATACCGTCAGAACCTGGCCTTGGCTGTGGCCACCTTCTACTGTTCTCACTGGCGTCCCATTGATGCTCAGACCATGTCTCAGTGGGTGCTGACAGGCAAAGGAGAGGAGGGCAAGATTCGGTAACCCAACAGTGAATTCAGGCAGAATGTGGGCAAGTGAACAGAGTCAGAAGTTCAGACTCTGCTCCATGACCCAATCTCAGGGAGAGTCCATCACCTTCCTGGCCTACCCAGACCAAGCCATGGGCCCTTGGTAGGGGTTCTTGCTGAGCCATGGGCTTTTCCTCCAAACCATTTGTGATAGTGTGTCATTAGGTGTGATGGTGAAGTCACTCAACCATGGACTACTGGAGGACCACCAATCGGTATCCGTCAGATTCTCCATCTCTCCCGAGCACAACATCTCACACAGAACGAGCACTCCAGACACAGGTGGCACATGGACAAGGAGAAAGAGGAAGCCCACATCCTCAGTTCTCGGGCCACGGACATTCTAAAGAATGACAGGAAAGGTACAATGCCACCCTTTGACACCTGGGCCAAACTCATCCAATGCAACATTCCTCTGTTGTCCCTCATCAACAAGATCACCATCCTACTGCACACTGGAGGGGCAAAGGCCAAGAAACGCCTCCCCCTCAGTGTGAAAAAGCAATTCTCAGCTACAGAAATGGAATCAGATCTCTGCAGTCCCCAGACTACAGTCACGACCATCCCACCGGCAATCTTGTGTGTGCTTCAAAGCACCTCCACAGGGGATATACGGTTGTCTGCATCTGCGGGGGAGGAAATTAAGGCTCAGGAGGCTTCATTCATTCATCCAAATAGAGGAGCCAGGAACTCTCAGTGACCTGGGAATATCTGGTCCAAGGACAGGGACCCTTCCAACACCTTCCTTTCCTCTCCAAGGCCCCTGTCTCTCCCACCCCCCTACCAGCTTTCCCTTCCCCCGCCAGCCTTGGCCTGTGGTCTCCATGGGTCAGAAAGGCTGGCTTCTAGCCGGAGTCCCCAATGTGTGCAAAAACCCTGCTCCGAGTCCTCTCTCTGCTGTGACACGAGAGTGATAATGAACCCAGCTGCTGGCCTGGCCAGATCCGTGAAATAGCTCTCAACACAACACATGCGGGGAAAACACACACTGTGGAGTGGCGTCGGCGTGCTATGGATGGGAGCGCGTGAAACAAGGCAGGTCATGTAAATATTTAACAGTCAGGAAGAACTGACCCCCAGCCAAAGGAACATCTGGGATAACAGAGCGAAGTGGGCGATGGGTTCTGGCAGCAGGGAACTCGCTGAGAGGACACAAGAGCGAACCGGTCCGGGACTCTCCAGTTTCCCCTCTCACAGGCAACCCCCGGGGCACACCTGAGATCCAGCGCCACAGGCCTGGTCAGTGGCCTGAGTGCTTACCGCCCAGGCAGGCCATGTCTTAGGGCCCCAAACCAAAGGACCACGGGCCGCTTGCCACTAACTGATCTGTATTTCAAAGGACCGAAACCCCCTCATGGAGTTAATGGTGGACTCGTGAGGAAATCGGGACCTACCCTTCCCCCCCGGGACCTACCCTTCCCCCCATGTACCCACGTTCCCTAATAGGGTAAAAAGAAACAAGCAAAGACAGACTCACGGATGTATTTAGAATTTTACATGCTGACCTTCACCCAAAGTTTGGGGACTTGCTATCACTTCACACAAAGTTTGGGGAGTCCAAGGGAAGCAAGTTATGCATCTGGAAGTACGGCTTTCGTGAAGGTAACTGCGTGGCTGACATTTGGAAAGAGACTGTCTTTTTTTTCTCTCCCAGAACCGATACCAGCCAGGTGGACTTCAAAGATCACAGGACCCCCAGGGGGACTAACTATCTGCCTGACAGTCTTCCTCTGCGCTCAGACCCAACTGCACCACCAAGTTCTATGTGGCTTGATCCCTGCCCTCTTGTGCCTAGTGTTACAAAGAAGACCCGGCTGCCTCGGAGGGGCTGGGCCTAGATGTTGACAACTGTCGGCTCCTTTCCAGGGGCCACCTGCTCCACATTGGGCTTTGTGGTATCGTGGAGCCAAAAAACCAAACCAGACTCCCTGCTATCGAGTCGCTTCAGCTCCTAGGCGCTCGACAGCCCCGGGGGTTTCCAGAGTGTACCTCTTTAGGAGAGTCCACAGCTTCATCTTTCTCCTGTGAGGTGGCTGCTGGTGCCCAACTGTTGACCTTGTGGTGAGCAGCCATCGGCGCTCCTCCTCTCGAAGTGCCTCGCTGGCATTTCTGTCGCTGCCCGGATCTCCTCGGGCTGATTTGCAGGGCCAGCAAGCCCTTGAAGGGGTTGGCAACTCAGACCACTTCCCCGAAATGCCTGGCTGCGTTAGTCCGGGTGGACTAGAGAAACAAATTCATAGACATGCATCTGTATATAAGGGAGAGGTCTTGATCCAAGAGGTCTATATCTGCACCACATTGAGAACGCATCTCAGCCCAGTCCAGTCTAAGCCCACAAGTCTGATATTAGCCCATATGCCTGATACCAGTCTATAAAGTCTTCTTCAGATTCACGAGGCACATGCAATGACACCAGGACAATCACAGGCCAGTGGGTGCAGAATCTTGTGAATCCAGTGGTGGTGGAAGCATCTCAGCGCTGGGCAGGGGACTCTCTGTAGTTTCTCAAGCATCTCAACATCGGCAGGAGTCTCTGCATGACTTTTCCAGCTTCAGGGGTCTGGTTCCATCAGGGTAAGCCCATGCGACTTCTCCTCTGGGACGTCTCACAGGGAGTCAGTTTTGTATCTTGTCAGTAGAGGGACTGAGTCATGAGTCTCTCACCTCCAAGGTGGAACTATGGCCAGATTTCAGAATTCTCAGGAGAAAGCCATGCTCACACAGAGGTCTCATTGGCTACCTCCAGATTGACAGGCTAGACTCCACGCCTATGCTCCCAATCCTGAAATTAGCACCAGATTAGCAACCGCCACACTGGCCTTGTCACCTCCAGAGCTGCACAGACAAGTGAAGCACCAGAAGTCATGGGGACAAGCTCACTATTTCGTGCCAATCCTAGCTACCCAAAGGATGCCAAGATCCCAACTGCTATAATCAACAAATCCAGAAACGGGGCTGAGACAAGGCCCAAATGATCCAGGGTCCACACACTACCCTCCCAGACATCAGAATCACCTGGGAAGCATTTACAAAGCACAAGGGTCCCTCCCCCAACCCTGGGCAAGTGCCCACAATGTACAACTTCAGAAAGCGAATGAACAAATGAAGTGAGAAGAGAACATCAATTTTGGTTGAAGTCCCTCCTCTCTGCACAATCCCCGGGGTGGTTGACTATCGGCTTAAGACCTCACTGGTCAGCAGGAGGCGCTGCCAACATGTTGGAAGATCTTATAATACAGAGTTCCATCTTCCTGTTCAATGAGAAAGTGGCCAGGGTCCCCAGATGTCCTCTCTCCGGACATACACGGAGGCTCCAAGGGGTGTGCTTCCTCCAGAAGCTCCTGCTGGCAGGAGGAGTAGGGCCCAGGACAGAATGCAGAGCTGGCTGAGCCGACTTCCCAAGCCCGAGTCAGAGTCATGAGGGGGGCCCGGACCACAGCCCAGCCAGAGCCTGTGATCCAAGGCCACAAGCATCTCTGGACTTTGGCTGAGCCTCTTGGGGAGATAGGGACGCTCCATGACAGAGATGGAGCTCATGAGTCATGTGCAAGGCTGTTCGGGCCCAGGCCCCCAGGGACTGACCTGGCTCAGTTCTCTCTCAATTATCAACAAAGCATTTGCATCATGACAGCTCAAAAAGGAGCGTTCACTCATCCAACACCAGCTGGAGAATGAAATCAGCTTCCTTTGCCAGGATCGGCCCCTGGACCCCTCAGCATACTCCCTCAGGCTGCTCCTTAAGGCCAGGCAGGGGCCGTGGAGAATGCTCAGGTCAGACTGTCCAGCCCAGGACCTCTGCAGAGAAGACTGACCTGGGGTGGGAGGGGAGGTGAAGGGGAGACTGAACCGGAGGTAAGCACCTTCTGGATGATCTCCCCCACAGCCATGGCACACAGGCACTGTGCTGAGTGGATGAATACATGATGAAAGGAAGTAGGGGTTGTGAGAAAGAGAGAGAGAGAATAGGAGAGGAAAGAAACAAAGAAAGGCTATGAGGCCACCACCTAAGGAGAAAAACCAAGACAAAGACTTGCATCCCAAAGGGAACAGGCTTTGGGGGTTTCAAGCTGCTGACCTTGGGGTGAGCAGGCTCACACATTACCATCACTCCACCAGGGCTCCTCCTTCCGTGAGAGAGGTCCCCAAGGGGAGGGCGGGCAGAAGTGGAAGGATGAAGCAATGGACTAGAGGATGGGCAATGCTGACCTGGTGCAAGGGAGTGGGGAGAGCCCCTGTGGGGGGAGAGAAGTCTGAAGCAGGTGGAGCAGAGTACAGTGGGGAGGGTTGAGGAATAGTTTGAACTGCTGAAGGCAGCGTGAACAGACTGAAAGATAACCCTGCCTCCTCTACGCACAATGAAAAAAGAAAGGGAGGGAGGGAACAATACAGACTGTGCAGCGTCCTAATACACCTTGGGACGATTGTAAAGTCCTTCCCTACACTGAACAATAAGCGGACCCCATTCTCCCAAGGATGGAGGACCACCGAAGTGCAATACAGAAAAACGGGCCAAAGAAAGTAGGGGAAGACCTGTTTGTTTTTGAGGGGTCATGGGTTATCCCCTTCCCATCTGTGCTGCCCAGCTAGGGGATCCAGAGGTCACTAAAAGGTGCCTCTGGATCTGTTCCCAGCATGCTCCAGGGGAAGGCTGTGCACAGGAGCACAGCGCATCCCTCATTCTGGTCCCGTGGAGTACCCCACACAGTGTTTACTCTTCGGTAGCTCAAGGCATGCCCTCTGTCCCCACCCTGTGGGCATGTCCAGTTACGGACACAGAATGCCCTGGGATTGACCCAAGCTCCCCTCCTTCCCCGCAGAGTTGGGGTTCAGGTCATCCAGAGATCCACATAATTAGTCCTGCAGTTCCTCCTCCCATGGCATTTGATTCCTGGCCTCATTCATAGCTGATACTTAGTCTGTACTGCTCAGAATCCAGTATCCCTCAGTACCTAGCACTCCCTATCATTCCCCCTTCTCCCAGGTCTCCAACTCCCCCCCAACCCCATGCCACACACACCACACACACACCAGCTGAGGCTGACTTTTCAAAAGCCAAGCAGTACAAACTTGGTGTCTTGCCTACCAGACACTGCTTCTTTCTCATTTTAGAGACAACACCCTGATCTCCCCTGCTGAATCACCTCTCCTTGGGTCAAGGCCCCTTAAGTGGGGAGGTTAGCCCAACACCTTTGCTTGGTGACTGGTCAAGTAGACAGGGGGCCGACGCTGAGCTATGAGCACGAGGACCATGGTGGAAAAACCATGTTGTTTTTGCCTGTGCTGCTAAAGTGGTAGCACGGCAGTCCAGAGCTGCTAGCCGAAGATCTCTGTAGTCATATGAGGTGTGTCTGGAGGAGTCAGCTCTCCGAGCGAGAAGCGACATTGCGAGATGCAGAAGACAAAGCTTTGCCAGCCAGGTGTGATCACCTGGCTCCTCTGCACCTGAAGACAATGAACCCTTTCCCCTGCTGTGGGCCAGCTGACAGACGTCCCTTCTCGGTTCAGCCAGGCTGTGTTGGGATTCTGTTGCTTTAGCTCTGCCGGGCTCCACAGCCTCTTTTACATGAACAAGGAGGTGTATGGGCAGAACGTGCTGGATCCCTTGAATGAGTCACCCAGGGTCATCGGCATCCCTACAATTTGGAAGTTCAATCACCCCAATGCATTGCACACGGAGAGATTTTCCAGGCTGACATTCAGAGTTAGTCCTCTGGAAATGGCACATTCGTTTTGCCCATCTGCCAGAGTTAAGTCTTGGAACGGAGTGAAGTTCTGCTCCTTGTGAGCCTTCCACTCAACTCACCTGCAAGCCCACGGCCACTCTGAATCTTGGGGGAGAGCTACCCTTTCTGCACTGCTCTTCAGCATCCAGGCCATTGGCATAACTCATAAGAAGAGGGTTCAGCAGGGCTTTGGGCTCGTGGCTGTGGGCTATGCCATTTGGTACTATTCCGTTTTTGTGTCAGTTCCTGGTTCTTCTCCTCTAAACTCCCATGGCTTCTCAGACTGGTGATCTAAATCGTACACTGGGGCTGTGGGCAAGAGAATACAATCAGCATCTCATTAGAGCTTCGAGGTCCTCAGGGATTTTTCTGGGCTGCGATCCAGAGAATGCGAGTCTGAGAAGCAAGGAACTTTCCAAGGTCACACACTGAAAACCAGAACACAGGGCGCCCAGCTCCCTTTCCAGAAGCCAGGCCACTCTACCATACTTATGCTGGCGGAGCGTGACACAATCTCCACCAACATCGGCACAGCCGAGTTTTTATTCACAGGCACATCAAATAAGACATTAGCGTAGTCCACATCGTTCCATGAGGCTTTGAAGGAGATTATTGGTGCTTTTTAATTCTGAGCTCACATGTGGAAACCTTCACGGTCATTTGGCCAGTAGTGGAACTTTCTCATTATTGCTCAGACTGAAACAGATACACACACACACACACACACACACACGATGGTATCTGAGTATCAGTCATTCCTGGTATCCATCTTTAATGACACATTAATACATACACACACACATACACACACACACACGAAGACACATGCACATTCAGGTGAACACGTACACATTAAATATACAGTTCTATTTTATTTTACTGTTTCCCAGACAGTAAAGATCGTGCCTCACCTATACTGGGAGGTCTTCGGTTTCCCAAGCCATTTTATGAGGAGCACATCCAGATATCATACCATCCCCCAGTTCACTCACAACAAACAGTGTGGTACAATTGCTGCCACAGTCCATTTCAGAACAGTCTCTTCCTTCTTGAACTATAGCAAGGCCTTCTGATGCCCACCTTGAACTATGTTCATCTCGAATTGACTTAGGTAAGATCAGATCTCAAGAAAATCTTAAGGAGGTTTTATATGCCTTCTGATCCACTTTGTCACCACCTCTCTACTTCATGAAAATCTTTAACAAGCAACTCCAACATCACCATTATCTTAGCAACACAGGCATTTTCTGTGTTGCCATCGCTATCCTTGGAACACCCCTTCCCCCTCCCCCCCTCCCAGCCTCAGAGTCTACAGACTCTACCATGCTAGGCTTTGTGCCCCTTTCTAGTAACATCAGCCAACACAAGCCTGGCTGCCACCCTGTGTCAATTCAGTAGCATCGACTCCTGAGATTTCATGATTGAACCACTGGTTCACTACTGGTCAAGGCTCCCCAGAACCAAACTCACCACCATTGAGTTAATGCTGCCTGATAGCGACTCCCTGTGGTTTCTGAGCTTGGAACTACTGGCGGGAATAGAAAACCCAGTCTCTCTCCTGCAGAGATGTCAGTGGTTTCAAACTGCCGACCATTCAGCTGGCAGCCCAACGCATAGCCAGGACACCGCCAGGGCTCTGTTCAGGGCTCACAAAAAGGAAACTCCTCTGGGGCCTCTTTTCTAGTCTGTCAGGCCTTGCGTGGCTCTCCCCCGACCTACCATCAACCGGATCCCCACTGCCTTTACAGATCAGCATGTTTCCAAATCCTGTGTCCTGGAAGAGTCCCACCACGCGCTTTCTGCTTCAGTCCTCTTCTTAGTTCAAAGATACAAACACCCTTCTCCAGGAACCTGTGTTTCTTCCGAAGAGGAGTCAAAGGAAGAACTCAGGGAGGTGGGGGTGGGGGAAAGCTGGCGGGTTGCCCTCACTGAGTGTTCCTGGGCATCTGGGAGGACTGTCTCTACTGCACCAGCTTTGGTGGCCATTCCAACTCACTCTCCATGCTCAGCCCCAGGACATCTCTTCCGAAAGAAGGCTCACACTGCCCCTGTGAATACTGCCAGCCACAACGATGAATTCAGACGGGCCGATTTGTCCAGTCAACTCTGGTGAGGCCATTAGCTAAGACTTCGGTCTTAGCCGGGTCTGCCCGTCCATGACCACCACTTCCGCTGCCAACTGCCTCAGCAGTGTCTCCTGACCGTGTTTCAAAAAGCCACATCCTGTGGTTAAATGCGGGAAAACAGAGCTTTCCAGAGAAGGTCGTTTCAGCTGTCAAACTTCCTGGCTGGCTTCTATTTCTCTCCCTCTATGTATTTATTATTTATCTACATAAAACGCTCTGTCCTTTTGGGGGTTTCAGTGAACCATTCTCTACATTCCACATGGGGAGGGGGTACAGAGCACATCAGTCTCTGCTTCTCTTTCTCTATTGATGCTTTCTTTTTAATTTTTAAAATCATTTTATTGGGGGCTCATACAACTCATCACAATCCATATATCCATCCATTGTATGCAAAGCACATTTGTACATTTGGTGCCATCACTATTCCCAAAACATTTTCTTTCTACTTAAGCTCCTCTTTTTTCCACTTTCTCCCCACTCCCCCCTCCCTCATGAGCCCTTGATAATTTATAAATTATTATTATTTTGTCATATCATATATTGTCTGATGTCTCCCTTCACCCACTTCCCTGTTGTCTGTACCCCAGGGAGGAGGGTACATGTAGAGTCTTATAATCAGTTCTCCCTTTCTACTCCACCTTCCCTCCACCCTCCCAGTATCACCACTCTCACCACTGAACCGGAACAGATTATCTGTCCTGGATTCCCCACGTTTCCAGTTCTTATCTGTACCAGTGTACATCCTTTGGTCTAGTAGGATGTGCTAGCTGTAGAATTGGGATCATGATAGTGGGAGGGAGGGAGAAGTTCTAGTTTTAGAACTAGAGGAAATTCACATATTTCATCGTTGTTGCACTGTGCCCTGATGCTTTGCAGGCACTTAGATCTTGCTGTAGGTCCCGTGCTACACATTAGCCGAGACACAGCGATTGATGACTGTTACACACCCTGCGCCGCCACCTGTCTTTATTCCCGCTCTCCTATAGTAAATCACCGATCACCAGCAGTGAGAAAAGTTATTATTTTGACACACTGGTCATTTTTTCAGTTTTTTCAGTTTAGGATGGTCGGAGCAAAATCCTAAACTAGTTATTCATCTGACTTCTGCCACCGAGGACAACGACAGAAGCCAGCAGGAACATAGCACCTCTTCTTGTCAGGCAGCGCGGTCAACACAGCTACACACGACACTCAGGGGACAGGCACCTCGGCGGCTAGCAGGCTTCTTTAGAAAAGGTGAACGTTAGGACACCCTTAGCCTGGCATTGGCGTAGCCCTGATTTCATTGGATTCAAGAACCCATGAAGTTGCCTACAGCTCAACCAAGCATATCTGAATGCACAACAGGCTACCTTCGAGCAACTTCAGTCCACTTTGTGCTCGGAGGGGCCCCCTCTCACCTGGCCTTGCAATGTTTCCCTGGTCTCTGTGCCAGCTCCTCTCACACTAAGGTCCAAGCGGCAAGACCCACTTCCACAAACAAAGCCACGTGCTTTCGCCCCAAGGCAAAGTCCTACACGTATGGCAGTATTTATGTATTCCTTAACCATCTGACCCATGCAAAGCTACATTGACATCTTTAGACAGCTCCTGGTTTTGTTTTTTCATGCATGTGTCACTCATAAAGCATGTGCGTGTTGTGTTCTCAACATTCATCATTCTCATAAGCCCTGAGGTTTCTATTTCATAATTTGGTAGAGGAATGTATGTGTCAGGTTATTCCACTGTATTGAAATGTTTCAGGAAAGAGATTGTTCTCTTACCGAAACTGACTGAGGTCTAGGTTGTCAATACCTATGATCGGGATGCTGTGCTTACCTCATCACAGAGCATGTAGACGTGGTGAAAATATCAACACGGACTCCTAGTGGCGCATTGCCCAAATTGCAAGCTAAATACAGTGGGTGGGTGGGATGGGGACCACTCATCTTACAGAGTGATGGCAGCCTTTGCAAAAGCCAAGGACCTGCAGCTTACCAGCCTGTTTACCAAAAGAAGTTTTGGTCTCCTTTGCCCCCCCGCCTCTTAGGAGGTGATGACACTGACCTGTCATCGAGTTCTCGGAGGTGCAGAGCTGCTCTCTCAGCTTCTCCACGTCATCGGGATGCACCTGTTCATAGAGGGTGCTCCCAAACCACTCTGACTGGGGCTGGTTCAGCACGGGCGTGACCGAGTCTGACACGTAGATCACCCGCCCTGTCTCCGCTGCCACCACAAACAGGAATCCATCTGCCGCTTCGAGGATGAGATGCTTCAGTTCCTGGGACGGGAAGATGACGGTAAGGCCACAGCACCGACAAACAAAGGCCAGGCCAGCTTTCCAATGAGCAACCTTCATGCTTGCCTCCGACACATGGGCTGGGACACAAATTAGCATGTTTGCTGTGTTTAAACTCACCAGGCTTGCATCCCCCCTACATGATGGCCAGACTGTTGCTCTGTTCAGCCCTGCCTTAACTGGCCCTCGCAGGAAGCGAGAGGATTTCCTGCGCCCAGGAATCAGAGCACAAGGGGGTTACCCGAAGGCTCGTGGCTGCCACGAAGCAAGGGCAGCCTTGTTCACATACTCAAACCACCGTGCTGTGTCTGGAGGGCTTGTCCAGAGACACAGGGCACCTAGTGCACAGGGTTTGCCAACCAAGGATGTCCAGGGATGTTCGAGAAGGAAAATGAGAAAGCCTGTAGAGAGGAGGAGCGAGACCCTGGTTTTCTGCTCCCTGCTGACCCCAATGTCCAGGCCCTGTGCTTCTCCTCTCCTCCCCCATCCCCGCTGCCTGAGCTGTGCACTGCCTTACATCTGCACAGCAGCCTTTCAGAGCTCTTTGCCCACTGTCATCTCAACAGAGACCAGGGACAACCCTTGGAGCTTAAAGGGGTATGGCACTGCTCATGTCCCTTGCCAGTGAGCACAGAGCTCAGGAGCATCGCCCTGACCGACTCACTGGGTCCTGACCTGCACTGAAGACAGGAAGGAAACCGTGAGCATCAATCGCTAAATGGATGGCAGGAAGCTTGGCATGACATTACCCACAAGAGGGAAGTGAAAGAGGTAAAAACCAACTTTGTTAAACTGAGAGGTCTTATCTTTATAGCACCCGAAGGCAGCTCATGTTTAGTGACCCGTGTATGTCGTTCTCCCATGAGTTACAAAGCCCTCTCCTGTTGAGTGAAATGGAGGAGGCTCAGCATGAACACCGGCCCAGAACTGGAAGTCACAGCCACCCTCCACCCACCTCAAGGCCCAGCACTAAAGAACAACAGTATCCGACCAGGCCAGCAGCGGGCAAGCATTTTCTTGTTTGACAACTCTCTGTTCAAAGGTTATCTTATGCGGAAGCCCCCAAGGAAAACAGATTAAAGCCCAGCTGAGTGGAGACAAAATCTGGGTGTCTGGATCCCTCAGTCCCGATGGGGGCCCAAGAATCCATGGTTGAGTAAAGGTTACCTGGTGGTGAGCAGAGCATGGCCAGTAGGAATCTGACGGCCCCGGCTGGGAACCTCATTTAGAAGGGGATCGCACAAGCTTTTCTAAGGAACCCTTTCTTTGCTCAGTTCCCTTACATCGCCTCTGCTGTTCCATGTCTCCTAGACTCGATGTGCTTCTGAGGGTTGGCTCCACATCTTTATTTTCATGAAGAGCTTCCTAAGAGTACAGCCGTCAAATAAGACCCCAGGATCCCTGGGGAGGCAGCAAATCTCCAACAGGGAGGAAATAAGTGGAAGCCACAGGACTTTGCTTCAACACCCCAAACTCACTGCCCTCAAGCTGATTCTGACTCCAAGTGACCACATGGTTTTGATGAATTCCATTTTCTTTATTATTATTATTATTCTGATGAATTCCATTTTCACATGGTCTTCAGGACAAACACCTATTCTTGGAAGGTCATTTGGGACAGAGCTTCACTCTCATCAGGGGCCCCTCGTTCCATGAGCCTCCTCCTCCATTTTCATCTCCTGGGAGTGTGTCACTCCCGAGGCAGACCTGGGGTGCCGAGCCCACAGCCACTCTTGGCTTCCCTCTCCAGAGAAACCAGCAGAAGGTTCTGGAGTCAAAGAGCCTCGCACATGGTGCTTCCATTGAGCTGTGAAGCTTGGAGCAAGGTACTCAGCAGCACCGACTTTCATTTCCTTTAAGGACTTGGTGGTACGTTAAGCAAGGTCCATCCTGTAAGGGCCAGACACTCGGTAGGGGCTCAATGCATGTCACCCCTCTTGTCCTTATCCAAGTCCCTGAAAGAAGTATGTGCAAGAGCTTTGTGTTTGGGGCAGATATCTTCTCTTCCCATCCCAATTTCACACTCCTCACTTAAAGGTAAAGGACATCTACTGCCAATACTGACTTGCAAGTGGTTTTGCGAAGTTCAGAGAAGGCAGGTGTGCCAGTGACATAATCAAAGAGGTGGAGTCTGGCCAGTCAATGAGGTCATCGCCAATGAGGCTTCTGAATGAACACAATAGGACAAAAACCCTTTACTAACCTTGGCAGGCTATAGGAAATTAATAAATTTCCAAAACCCAAAGCTGTGACCATCAAAGTCATTTCTAATTCAGAATGAACCTACAGGGTTTCCAAGCCTCACTGGGTTCCCCATGCTGTTTAGCTCTAAGGAAGCAGACTGCACGGTTTTCTGCCATGGAGCAGGTGGTGGGTTCAAACCTCTGACCTTTCCACTTAATCATGGCACCACCCAAACTTACCTTCCCACCTGCTTACCAAGCAATTCTCTGGTTCAACTATTCCAGCCTCTCAGTAAGCAACCTGCACGCACTGCTTCCCTGAGTCTTCCTCGCCAGCGCAAGAAGCGGGGCTGCCACTGCACTCCTTTGCACGGAGGGTCAGCGCAGCGTGAAGCCCAGGCTCCGTTACTACCGAGCTGCAGGCCCGCCAGGCAGACATGACTACGAGTGCTGAGCTTGCTACCTCCTGCGGGTGGCATACCACAGGGCCATCTCAGCGTTATCACAGGACCTGAAGTGTGTGGCACAGTGGTTGCCAGGTAACTGGGCAGTGCCAGTCACCTTGAAGTCAATTTTGACTCGGGATGGCCTCAGAGTAAAGGTGGGTGCCACCGGGTCCCAAGGGCTGCTGGTTTGTTCTGTTTGTCTTAAGTACGTCACCAGACCTTCCATCCAGGTGCCTCTGGCTGGGCTCAACTGTCTAACCTTTGGGGTAGCAGCCAAGTGCATTCATGTTGTAGCGCCCAAGGACGCCCAGCCTCAAATAAGCAGCAATGCATGCTGCTCCCCTTCCCTCAATCTCTTCCTAACCCTTACTCCACTCCCACAAACTCTCAGCTCATGCAGAACAAGGGACTATCTCTTCACCACGCTTTGTCCATTTCTACTCAGAGACTCTGTTGCCCTCACGTGGTGGAAGCCCCTCTCGGTCCCTCCTTCCCTTCTGCATGCCTTGTTGCCTCACAGCCTGCCGGTGCTGTCTTTTCTCTGAGAAGCTCTTGATGGGACTCGGCCGCTTCTCCTACCCCTGCCCTTTGGATGCAGGCTCTGTGCCAGGACTTTTAGGGGGGCACTCTGCATAACCGAGCGCCTTGTAATTGCACCCCCTGAAAACCGTAGCTCTTGATTATTGCCCCCGCCACACACATATACCTGTATATATATATATATATATATATATATATATATATATATATATATAAAAACAAACACCTGCTAAGTTCTAGCAACTCCTATTTTCTTTCCTAGCGTTATTGGGTCTGCTGCCATTCCATTCATTGTGTTAATAATCTGCAGTCCAGTGCCTAGGAATTGTATTTTATGCTGGCTTCTTATTGTGCCTCCTGCACTATACTAAGTATATTGTTCATAGTATATCAATATAATGTAGTGTAACACATACAGAAAAATATGGAGGCCTGAATATGCTCACCTAGTCAAGGGGAGAGAAGTCACCTCTCAGGCTGACTACAGAGAATTCTGTCAATGAAATCACCCTGTCTGCAGAAATACGTTGACTGTGGCCAACAGCAAAATGCCTTTCTTTTTGGATGTTTTTGGTTTGTTCCAGTTAATCATGCTGTCATTAGCGCAGAATGCATAATCTTTCTCTCTCATTTGCAATAGACATAAGTTCTTGTGTTTAAAAAAAAAAGGAAGGCAGATGGGGGGAAAATCAAGCTACGTGAACTTTCTTAAAGACGCTGTCCCGACTGACACTAGAATTTAGCCCCTTTCCCAGGGACTCGATTTCACCTTGGGGTCAATGCCATCCTCCCCCATCTACCAGGACAGTAGCAAGGGAGACAGGATGAGTGAGGGCTAGGGTACCTGTTCGGTCAGGAATGAAGGCTTGTAGGCGCCATCCGTAGACTTGTTCCCGGTGCCCCGCATGGACTTCATGTGAGAGACGGCCATGCGGAGGATGGTGAGCTTGTCCGGCTTCCGGGCCAGCGCGCTGCACGTGGGCACCATGTCCGAGAGCTCGGTGATGTACTGGGTCATCTTGTTCCGCCTGCGCCTTTCAATCTCACTGTGATTCTCTCTTCCCAGAAAGCACAGGATGGGGGGTGGGAGGGAAGAGAGAAGTATCAGACTGGGGCTTGCCGTCCAATGCCAACACCAAGACCCTGGGACCCACTTGGAACAGCGGGAGCTGGGGCGCCTGTGGGGCAGAGCTGGCCTCAGATGCCCTGTGGTAGCATGGCCAAACGCACTGCCATAAGTCCACTGGGTCCCCAGCAACCCATGGGGCCGAGTAGAACTGCCCCTGTGAGATCACGGGGCTGCCGATCTTCTTGGGAGCATATATATAACCTCATCTCTCTCCTTGGGGACAGCTGATGGGTTCCAAATGCTGACGCTCCAGTCAGTAGCCCAATGTGCAATACAGTCTGCCTTCGAGTTCCTTTTGTGGCCAGAATGGTGTCTATTATGTCTCTGGCTTGAGCTTTGAAGGTTTCCTGCAATCTCCCTGAGAGCCCATATACCCGTATACTTGATGCAGGAGCATCAAGAATCGAAACATGATAAGTCAGCAGTCTGACCTTAACCCAACCTGCTTCTGGATGAACCCTTCCATAGGTATTCAAAGGTCCACATGCGCACACACAGGCCTGCATACAAACAGAGTTTCTATCTGCTCTCAGACAGGGAAGCATGGTGAAGCCTTGCTGTTGTGACACCATGAAGCAGACTGAAAGGCCACAAATTCAGCTCGCACGCAGTGGTGACCCCGCCTCTGTTCGAGGCCCAGCACACTTTCTGCAGCAGAGCAGCAGGACAGGTGTGCTGCTGGCCTATCAAACCGCTGAGAGTCAGCTCCGAGGGAGGGAGTGGACATGACCGTGAGAGATCGCTGAGATTGATCCCTGCCATGTGCTATGATGAGAAACTAGCAGATGGGTTGGTAGGATCTTTCCAACGCCGGCTGTCACCTGCCAGCTTGAACGGAGTAACAGAGGGACCCCATTCAGCAGCACTAGAGCAAAGCCGTGGCTTAGGGGCCAGGAGTGAGAAAAGGCCAGGCCAGGTGTGTTGTAGGATTGAAGATGCCAACAATGCTCAAGTAACAAGAGCCATGCCATTGGCCAGAAAGCAACGGCCTGGGCTGCATGGTCTCCGAACACCTTACGCATCTATCAGACTTAACGCCTCCTGCTCCCACATCAGTGGAGCAGATGTGCCCGTCATGCCTGAGCACATGCCAGGCACATACGCAAAGGCCCCTGTGAACACTCAAACCTCGGGGCAGTAACGCGGGGGGTCGTGGTCACCAAGGGAGCTGACCTGGCCTATAGAGGGAACATCTTCTAGATAAGACCACTGGACCAGGCACCCCAAGGGGCAGAGGTATGCCCGATTCAGGTGCATGTGCAGCAGGGCTGAGTTGAAGGGGGTTTGGAAGGTAGGGCCCTGGAGACTGAGCCCAGCGAGGTGTGAGATGACAAGGCTCAGAGCTAAGTCGCTGAAAGGTGGACGCACCACCAGGCCGGCAGAGCAGCTGCTGCTCAGAAGCAGTCACCACCGGGTGGGGGGCAGGTCCCCGTTCCCCTCCAGGAGAGTCGGCTTTTAGGAAATGGACAGAGTTGTCTCTTGGGGGGATGGGGGGATAGGGAGAGGCAGAGGCAACCCAGGCAAAGAAGAGGGTAGGGCAGTGGTGACAGAAGGAGGGACGTGGCTTGGGATTCCTGCATTCTACGGTGGGCGCAGGAATTCTTCCTCACGAGGAAAGCCAAGGACCCAGTGCTTCCTCTCCGACCTGCACGTTCTTCCTGCCCGGCAGGCGCCACATGACAGACTCCACCTCGCCTCCAGCTCAGAGCAGCGCCTCCTAGGCGAGCTGCCTCCCGCTACCTGGAGTCGGAGTTCCTCAGCCTGACTCGGGGGACCATCCTCATCAGGGGTGCCCACCTACCTCAGCTCGTCCCGCTTGATCCCAACCAAGAGTGGACCCGGACCACGTCCACTTATCGTCACCTTCAGGCCAGTGCAGTAGAGTCGATTCTCACTCCCAGCGCCCCTCTGTGAGGCTTCCAAGACCATAAATCAAACCCACACGAAACTCACTGCCTCTGGGTTGATGAAGGAAGGCCCTTGGCTACCCCAAAGGAGGTGGCAGAAGTTGCTCCTGTGGGTTTCTGAGACTCTTAACTCTTTATGGGAGTGGAAAGCCCCATCTCTCTCCCCAGGAGCCACTGGTGCTTTTGAATTACTGACCTTGCGGTTAGCTGCCCTACGAGTAATCACTAGACCACCGGAGCTCCTTACGGGTACAGCCCCGCTTTCTCCTATGAAGCACCTGGTAGGTTGGAGCCCGGACCCTTGTGGCTGGCAGCCGGATGCCCAATCATTGCGCCATTCACTTCCCAACCCAAACAGACCAACAGACAAGCAAAGTCACTCACTGCCATGGCGTCGACGCTGTCTCACAGCAGCGGGTGGTTTCAAACTTCAGACCGTGCGGATCATAGCTGGGGTCTGGTGGTGCAGGGGCTACCCGTTGGGTTGCTGACCACAAGGTGGAGAGTTCAAAACCACCAGCCACGTCGTGGAAGACAGACGGGGATTTTTCACTCCCAGAAACAGTTACAGTCTCGAAAACTCACAGTGACCGCTCTGGCCTGTCCCAAAGGGCCACTCAATGGCAGTGAGTCCCATTCACTTGAACACTTGAAAAATTCCTGTCTGTCCTCCAAAGTGACTTCGTGTCAAACCTCCTGTGAGAATCTCTGTGAGATTCTCTTCCACCTTCCCTGTGCCCGCAGCTCAGGGTAGCTTGTCGCCAGTTTGCAGCTCCTGGTGCCTTGAGGTGCCTCCCTGCTCCCGGCCCGACTCTCTCCAGGCGCAACTTCACGTTATAGCCACACTGACTTTTCTACAAACATGAATGCCACCTTTCACTGCGTGCAGGGCACCCCAGACCCTGCCATCAGGATTACGCGAACCCTTAGTTCGCCAGGGGCAAACTTGATTAGACTGATTCCCAATTCGACTTTCCAGAAGAGTGTCTACTATATTGCCACAGACCTTCTCACTCTGTATCTATTCCATGGGCAGGAAGGGATGGTGGTGGTGGTTGCTTTATGAGGTTCTCAACCAGAAGTCTAAAACAATTTTGTCACTGAATCCAGCTCCTGGACTAAGGTACATGCAGATGATAACCCCAGAGCAGCTGTTTACAAGCCCCTGCCTTCGTTAACGAGGCCAGAGAAACAGTCCAGCTGTTTTATAATGCAGGGCTGCAAGGGTGAACAGCAAAAAAATCAAAATGACTGAGTTATCAGCGACCCAGCAACAAGCTTTGGTAAATGGGAGGGGTGGCTGTTGGACTCACAGAGGCTCGAGGGAAGCTGTGTGTCTGTCTTGGGGGAGAGACAGATGGGTTCGTTTGGAAGACTTCCTGAGGGTCCTGGGGGGAGGGGAGAAGAGAAATGGGGAGAGTCTTATGAAAACTGAATCCGATGTGCTGAGCCAAGACCATATCTATTGGGGAGCAGGATCTGCTTGAGGTCTGCTT
>PVJH01018682.1:0-34156 GCA_004026705.1 Nesogale talazaci
GGGGGGGTGGGGGGGAAGACGTGCGGGGAAGGGGGGGCAGCCTATCTCAGCTTAGCCCCATCAGAGACCACTTACTGACCCGATGGACCAAGAGGACGGTGTGAGTTGTGGAACAGAGCAAGGCACTCTGGTAGGTCCTCGGACTTGGAGAGGAGAAAAGAGGTCCCATCTACAAATTCTTCTTATACTTGGGGGTCTCCTTATCTTCAAGAACTGATTAGAAGATGGAAGGGTTCCGGCTGGGGCTCAGTGTCCTGCAGCACCAAGCACTTCGGTGGAAAGGTGTCTATTAGACAAGTGACAGAAGATGATCAGCCTGTGCTGAGTTGAGTGGACCCCTCTGGCCAGACAGTGTGGGTTCACAGTGCTGGGGGTGGCAACCCAGGTAAAATAGGCTAAAGATAAAGTGACCAGATAGCCCACTTTTGGCGGGACAGTCCTGATTTTAAACAATTTTTCCCGCATCCCGCGGTATTTTTTAAAAGTTCTGATTTTTGGAAAAAATAAAGACTGCATGCTTTAGTTCCCTACAACAAGCTAGGGAACAGTGGAAGAATGGGAACGGAATATGCCCCCTCTACCCTCCCCACCCCACCCCTACCCCCAGGTCAACAGTGTCCCCCTTTACCAATGTTAAAATCTGGTCACTTTAGTTAAGGAGTATACACACACACACACACACACACACACACACACCTGTCTGGGGAGGTGGCATAGCTTATGGGGTGGAACATTTGAGTGCAGACCCAAAGGTCCCAGATTCTATTCTGTATGCCCCCTGCTGGCTGTGTGGCTCCCAGAGATGCAGTACTTTCCTGACCTGACAGTCTGCTCTCTGAAGACCTCTGCCACCCCAGCACTGCTCTCACTCTCATCTGGCCTGCTGAGGTATGGGTGGTGGGTAGATGTTTTGGCCCCAATTTTTCTCCACCATGCCCATGACTAGTTGCTCCCCACAGGGGAGTCTCTTGTGCCCTTTTCTCCTGGTGAGCTATCAGTCTCCACCAATTGAGAAACAGACGCTGAAAACTAACAAGCTGGAGAGGTTTGTGGCGGTCATGTATTCCAGATGTCAATTTCATGATTGATATGTAGGGGTGGAGTTTAGCCTGTTAATCTGGAGATAGCCATTGAGTAGCCAAAGACATGGCTTTCTCTTGGCACTTCTGGGAAATCTCACGATTTATATGTAGGGGTGGAGTTTAGCCTGTTAATCTGGAGATAGCCATTGAGTAGCCAAAGACATGGCTTTCTCTTGGCACTTCTGGGAAATCTCACGATTTTTGCCTTGTGGAGATGAGAGGCCATCTCCCCAGTTGTTGGGAGTCAGTCTCCAAGACAACGAACTTCGGACAAAACATGATGGCAGCCTCCCAGGAACTGGGAGAGGCAGAGGAGAAGCCACGCGGCCTTACCCTGATAGAACCAGACCTCTGAAGCTGGAGAAGCCCTGTGGAGGCTCTGCCAGCGCTGAGTTGCTTCCTCCACCACTGGATGCTGTTGAGGGACCTTGAGCCTTGGAAGCGAGGAGCCATGGGGAGACACCTGCCAGCGCCAGGACTCTGCACCCACTGGTCTGTGACTTCGTGAGTCGGAAGGAGAGTTTGTAGACTGGTAGCGGGCATATGGGCTAATATCAGACTTATGACTTTGAACTGGACTGGGTCGGGATGCTTTCTCAATGTTCCACTCCTCTTGCATATAAACCTTACCTTTATATCCATATACGTGTCTATGAATTTGTCTACCCGGACTAACACAGAAGTAGGACGTAGACTCAGTGGTTCTCAACCTTTCTAATGCCTTGGCCCTTTAATACAGTTCCTCTTGTTATGGTGACACCCTAACCATAAAATTATTTTCATTGCTATTTCCTACTGTTATGAATTGCGTGACCCCTGTGCAAGGGTCGTTCGTGCCCCAAAGGGGTCACAACCTCCAGTTAGAGAACCGCTGATAAGAGAATGATTGAGCTACATAAAAAGACTAGCTAACGATAAAAGAAAACGCTCCAGGCTGCCCTCTGGTGGAGGGAGAGTAGCACCGCACAGACAAGCCCAGACGGGGACCCGCAGGGCCAGGGTTCAGAACTGAGGTGCCAGGCTTATCTCTGGGTGACTTGGCCAAGCAAGCAACCCCGGGGTTCAGGGGAGCTGCCTGCGTGTCTGCAGGAGTGGGGGTCTGTGAGGAGATCCCCTGAAGCTGGTGAGTAGGTGGGCTGGAGCACACATACCTTAGCTGGGCTGGAGCACACATACCTTAGCAGGGGAGAGTCCAGCCGAGGCCAGCCCCCCGCAGGGCTCAGTCTGCCTGGTGGCACTTCCACCATTACCTCGAGGCTGACCTTTTCCAGTTAGCAGTGGGCCCTGACTGCACACATGAACTGAACCAGAACCCAGTGCCTAGTGGAGTCAAGGCTGGAGAGGGTAGTAGTCGAGACTGAGCCCAAACTTGGCCTGGATGAGCCAGGCGGCAGACTCCTGAGCAGGGGAATAGATGCTAGTGGCATTTGCTGCAGCATTCTTGGGGAAAGCAGCAGCAGCAGCAGAAACAAAAATCCTCATCTAGAAGGGGCCCTCTCTGAACAAGGTCCCTGGCAGGGTGTCCTGGTGAAGTGGTGGGAAGGCGAGGGGGAGAAGCAAGAACAGTCATGGTGAACTGGAGGCCACGAGCCAAGGGAAGGTGAGAACTGAACAAGAGGGCTTGGGCCGAGGGCTCTTGGCAGGTTCTGACCCACAACCATCTTCTGCACGACAAGGAACCTGGCCCTCCCCGTGCCGGAGCCCATTGTCCCACCCACAGCGTCCATATGTCTCATTGGGACGGCTTTTCTTGGTTACCACTAAAGTAGTTTATTGAATTTGGGGGGGCCATTTTATTAAGGGCCCTTACAAATCTTATTCCAATGCATACATCAGTTGTTTCAGGGATATTTGTACATATGTTGCCATCATTCTTTTCTAGACACTTTTAAAAAATCCTTTTATTGGGGCTCATACAACTCATCACAATCCAGCTTAAGTCCATTGTGTGTCAAGCTGCCCTTACCATTCTCATAACATTTGCTTTCTATTTAAGCCCTTGACATCGGCCCCTCAATTTCCCCCTCCCTTCCTAGTCCCCTACTCATAAACTCTTGATAATTTATAAATTACTATTTATCATATCCTATATTGTCTGATGTCTCCCTTCATTCACTTCCCCATTTTCTATACCCCAGGGAGGTTATATGTAGATCCTTAACATCGGTTCCCCCTTTGTACCCCACCTTCCCTCTACACTCCCAGTATCACCACTTTCACTGATCCTAAAGGAATCATCTATCCTGGAGTCCCTTGTTTCCAGCTGTGCCAGTGTATATCCTTTGATCTAGCCATCTTTTTTTGTTTTTTGTTTTGTGGGGGCATCACTGCCCTCTGGTGGTCGTGGGAGCTACCCAGCGCTGCTCCTGAGAACCGCTGCTGAATTTGAACCACCAAGCTTGCGGGCTGCAGCCCCTCACTCAACCACTTAAACACCACCAGGACTCAGCCCGATGTAGCCATATTTTCTTTTTATTAAATCATTTTATTGGGGGCTCGTACATCATTTTTCACAATTCATAAATAAACATACTGCGCCAGGCACCTTCACATGTCCGCTGCTATTATCGTTCTCCAATCATCCGCCTTTTCCCTTGAGCCCCTAGTATTTGCTTTTCCATCCCTTCCCCTCTTCCCCTGCTCTCTCCTTCCCACCAACCCTCAATACTTTATAAATTATTATTGTTCTGTCATATCTTACACTGCCCAACCTCTCCCCCAATCCACTCCCCTGATGCCCATCCCTCAAATAGGAGCTTGTGGGTATATCCTTGCAGTTGGTTCCGTCTTTCTACCCCACCTTCTCTCCACCCTTCCAGCATTTCCGATCTAACCATTGGCCCAAAGGGGCTCATCCATCCTGGTTTCCCCATATCTCCAGCTCCCCTCTCCACCAATATACCTTCTCCAGTCCATCTGAATTTGTAAGGTAGAGTTGGGACCATGATGGTTGGCGGGGAGGAAGGCTTCAGGAACTAGAGGAAACTTGTATGCATCATCGCTGCCCGGCTGCCCCTTGACTGGTCTGTCTCCTCCCCGTGACTCCCCCACCAGTGGGCCTTAGGTCCCCACCCTGCTCTCCCCCTCATTCATAGTGATGTGATTCTTGTTCTTTGATGCTCGATAACTGCTCCCTTCAGCACCTCTTGATCACACATGCTGGTGTGCTTCTTCCATGTGGGCTTTGCTGTTTCTGCGCTGAATGGCAACTCAATTATCTTCAAGCCTTTGAGATTCCAGACATTCAATCATTTGGTAGCTGGGCACCATCGTTTCTTCTACTCTGTTTGCCTCTGTATCCATTTGTCTTCAGCGATATCAGGAGTCAATTGGTCCATTGATTTTGATTTTTGTTCTTTGTTGTCTGATACCTGATTGTTTCAGCCCTTCATGATCGCACAGGCAAGAGAGCCTCTTTTACGGTGGGTTTTGTTACTCTTGAGCTAGATGGCTGCTTGTTTATGCCTTTAAGACCCCAGATGCTATATCTTTTGATAGCAGGGCACCATCTACATTCTTCACCACTCTTGCTCATGCTCCCACATGTCCCCAGTGGGCACCGTGGGGATGTGTGCACACAGTGATATAGTTCTCCCCCCCCCCCAGTTGATGTCTATTGCCTAGACATTTCACCACCGTGTGGCCATGCTGGCTGTTGTGCTTCTTCTGTGTGGGTGTGGTCTCTTCTTAAGTAAATGGTCTATTATTTATCTTCAGGCGTTTGAGACCCCAGATATATCCTTTTATGGCTGGGCACCATCAGCTTTCTTCACCACATTTGCTTGTGTACCCATTTAACTTCAGTGATTGTGTTGGGCCAGTGAGCCTCGAGGAACACCAGATTCATAGAACAAAGTGTTCTTGCATTGAGGGAGCACAAGGGAGAGGGCCCAAGGTCCACTTGCTACCATAGTATGTGGCCTATAGATATGTTCTTAAATTTATTCCCGCCTTATAATAGATGGTTGTATTTATGTATGGACATACCTATGTTTAGACCTCTGCAAGTGCCCTTTGCCTTCTAGCTCTTTCCTCTATTTCCTTCCATGTCCCTCCTGTCCCACCATCATGTTCCACCTTCATTGGCATTTCAGTGTTTCCTCACAGAATCATTGTCCTTCCTTAATCCCGACCAGGCCTCCCACACCCTCCTTTCCATCAATTCCAGTCCACTTGTTGCTCCCCCTCCCCCATCCATGTGTTTGTCCACACCCCCTTCTCCTCCCCTCTCTCGTGCCCCAGGAATCGTTGTTTGCAGAGCGCCTCCAGAGGGATGTATTCCTCTGAGCATCATGTGTCAGCGTGGAGCTTGGACCAGCTCTCTTCCTCTTCCTCCCTTCTTGTCTTTGTCCCTGTGGGTGTGGGCTGCTTAGCCATATTTTTAAGGTAGAATTGTGATCATGATAGTGGGAAGGAGGAAGTTTTGAAGAACTAGAGGAAAGTTGTATGTTTTGTCATTGCTGCTCTGTACCTTAACTAGTTTGTCTCCTCTCTGTGACCCCGTCTGTAAGGAGAAGTCTGTTACCTACAGATGGACTTTGGGTCCCCAACCTGTACTCCCCCTCATTTACACTAATAAAATTTTTAGTTCCTTGATGCCTGATATCTTTAATACCTCATGATCACATAGACTGGTGTACTTCATCCATGTGGGCCTTGTTGCTTCTCAGCTTGATGGCCACGTGTTTATCTTCAAGCCTTGATCCCAGATGATATATCTTTTGATAGCCAGGCACCATCAGCTTTCTTCACCACATTTGCTTATGCATACATTTGTCTTCAGCGATTCCAATGGGAAGGTGGACACACAATGAGAGGATCTTATGTTCTTTGATGCCTGATTCCTGATCCCTTTGACACCTCGTGGTGACACAGGCTGGTGTGCTTCTTCCATGTCGTCTTTGTTGCTTCTGAGCTAGATGATTGCTGGTTTACCTTCAAGCCTTTAAGACCCCAGATGCTATATCTTTTGATAGCCGGGCACCATCAGCTTTCCTCACATTTTATCTTCAGTGATCGTATCAGGAAGGTGAGCATTATGGAATGCCTTGTTAATAGAACAAAGTGTTCTTACATTGAGGAAGTACTTTAGTGGAGGCCCAATGTCCATCCACTGCCTTAATACTGAGCCTATTAAGATGTGCATGTAAATCTATTTGCCCTTCATCATATATAAATATATTTACCTATGTATATCCCTATATTTAGACCTCTATGAATGTCACTTGCCTCCTATTTCCTTCCTCTATTTCCTCCTACTTCCCTTCTGTCCCACTATCATGATCAGCCTTCATTTGGGTTTCAGTAATTTCTCTCGGTTACCATACCCTTGCTTGATCCCTACCAGGGTTCTTCCTCCCTCCTTGCCACTGATTTTGGATCACCTAAGTTCCCTTGTCCCTGGCTTGGTCAATACCACCTTTTTCCCCCCACCTCCCTTTCTCCCATATCCCCCTGGAACCATTGGTCCCAGAGTTTTCTCCTCCAGACTGATCATCCAGCCTATCTTCTCTAGATAGACCTGTGAGATGATACTATGTACAAAAAATACAAGCCACAGCAAAATGAAGTAACTAAAGAAAATGAAACTACTACAATAAGAAAAAAATGCCCAGAAAATTAAATAAAAATAATAATTAAAAAAAGCAAAACCTGTCAATATTTCAAGGTCTATTTGGTGACCTCTAGGAGTAACCTCCAGTGGAGTCTGATGAGATGAGGTTGCACACTCTGGCCCCCAAGTCTACCCTTGGCTCCCCCCGCTGCTCTGCTACACACCCTTAGTGTTTTCTTCTGTGTGGTAGAATAGACGTCTGCAATCCCGGCAATGTATTTCCAGTGTTGCCGCCTGTAGGGCCTTGGATCAGCAAGGGATGTTGAGTCTCGTAGTGGAGCTGGCCATCTGGCGCCTTCTGCGTTGGCTGAGTGGGGAGATCGTCCTCAAGGCTTGGTGGGCCAGGATGTGCTCCACTCTCTTCCTTCCCTTTCCTTTGCTCAGATCAGACGACTCTCTCTTCCCAGAACTTCTAAAGTAAATTCTTCTGGGAGAAAGGCGGTTGTCCACATGGTTGGGATTAGGGCCGGGTTCTCAGGCCCCTCCCCTGGCACCCCGTTTCATGCCATCACTCTGCATTCATATCCTAGAACACCGGGTTTAAGTCTGGCCCCTCTTTCCCTGTGGAGATACAAGCAATATCCTCCCTTTGGGTGGATTAGTGTCCTGCTCCCCAACTGCACAATCTTTGCCCCCCCTTCCTTTATAATTGGCTACCATAGGTAATCCTGGACTTGATCTGGTCCCTGCCATATTACCTGGACCTCACCCCATTAATTTTTATATACAGTAGTCTTTTCCCTATGCCCCTTTTGCTTTTTTTTTTTTTTAAAGCTTACCTCAGGGGATTCATGTGGTACTTGTCCTTTGCACTTGGCATACTTCATTTAGCATAATTTCCTCCAGTTCTTCCCATGGGGTGATATGCTTCATGCCTTCATCACTGCTTTCACTGATGTGTAGTATTCTATTGTATGTATCACAGTTTTTTAATCCATTCGTCTTTTGATGGAAATTTGGGTTGTTTTCAACTCCTTGCAATTATAAACTGTGCTGCAGGGAACCCTGGAGCACAGATGTCTGGCAGCGGTTTGTTCTTGCCATTTCTGGGTACATGCCCAGTGAGGTGATTGCTGGATCGTATGGTAGCTCACTTTCTATCTGTTTTAGAGATCCACAAACCTATTTCCATAGAGCAGGCTCCTCAGACGTTGTACACAACGGCCAGTTCTGTCCCGCAGACCGCTGAAGGGCCGGACTATAGTCAACAACAGCAGCAAATTCACTGCAGGCCTGCCATCAGTCGGCCGGCTACTAAGCAGGACAGCAGTGGTGGCAAAAACACCTGGCAGACCAGCTAAATGTTCTTGGCAGGCCGCATATGGCCCTCAGGCCATAGTTTGAGGACCCCTGCCATAGAGGCTGTACATACCTGGGGTGGATAGAGTTCCTGTCTCTCCACAGTCCCCCCAACACTTGTTGCTTTCTGATTTTTTGAACTGGGCTATCTTTGCGGGTGCTAGGTGGTATCTCAGAGTTGTTTTACTTTGCGTTTCTCTTATGGCTAATGATGGGGAATATTTTCTCATGTGTGTATTGGTCATTCGGGTTTCTTCCCTATGAAAATTCTATTTAGGTCTTTTGTCCACCTCCTCAGTGGGCAGTTAGTTTTGCTCTTATTGTAGATTTTAGTAATAAGGCTATTGTCTGATGTGTCATTGCTAAAGATGCTTTCCCAGTCGGTGGGCTCTCTTAGTACTCTCTTAGTGAATTCTTTTGATGTGCACAGATGATTTATCTTCAGTATATCCCACTTGTCAATTTGTGACTCCTCTATATCTGTATCCTTCTCTATTTCTGATAATCGATGTATTTCCTGTGCCAAGGTTCTCGGGTTTGTCCCAGATCCCTCACTGATGGCCCTAATTGTTTGGGATTTTACCTCAAGACAAGACAATTATGTTCTATTAAGCCCTTGGGATCAGCTCTTTTTTCCCCTTCCCCCCCACCCTTGTGACCCATTGATAGGTTATAAATTATTATTATTTTCATATCTCACACCAAGTGCTGCCTCCCTTCCCTCATAGTTCTGTTGTTCTTTCCCCTGGAGGGTGTGTGTGTGTGTCAATCGTTAGGATCCGTTTCCTCTTCCTTCCCTTTCCCTACCCCCACTCCCTACCTTCTGATATCATTCCCATGGCTGCTCCTGGGGTGCGCGTGTGTCGCGAGCTCTCATCTCTTATCTACATCCTGTACATGCTCTGGTCTGGTCCCAAGTGAGAGACATCACTGGGGTCATGGTAGTGGGGGTGGGGGTGGGGTGAGGAACCCTCAAGGAACCAGAGGAATAGTGTGTGTTTTATCATGTCCTGGTTGACTCATCCCTTCCCTGTGACCCCTCTGTGAGGGATGTTCCGTGAGACGGCTTTTATGAAGACACCCTAAGAATGACCAAAACACACTTATGGCTCCCCATGGGGGTGACGCGTCCGCTAAATTCTCTCTGGCCATGGACCCATGATATGAGTGAGCTTGCCCAAGCCAAGAATGTATTGGAACGTGGATCGTTTCCATGCTCTGACCAGCCCAGGGAGGACAACCCCCCTCCAAGGCTTAGCTGGGCGTGTCCTTTAAGACATCACCATGCCAGGGTCCCCTAATCACAGGCCCTACTCTGCCTGCCTCAAAAGCTTTCCGAGACCATCCGACATTAGGGGCACCTCCCCGTTGGGTCCTCATCCTTGCTTGAGGAGCCCCACCTAAATGCATCTGGAATGCATCGACGGACCTACTGCCAACCTTGTTTGTGACATTTCTCTGACTCTCCTGCTCATGGCCTCAGCTGAGGGTCTCCCTCACCCAGACAGTACATCTCTGAAGCTGTCTTCTTCTTTCCTGTTCAAGAATTCATAAATATCTTCCTAGTAGATAACAAAGGCACCCCAAGAAAGACTTGTCCAGAAGAGAGCTGGCTGGTGTGTAAGCAAAACGAAGAGGCAATGCAGATGCCCTAGGAAATGAACTGTCCTGGCGACAGGAATTCAGGAAAAGAAGAAGCCTTCAGCCAGCTCTGGCCTCCAGGAACAGACTGGGTCGAGGGTGTGGCATGGATGTCCTTTACCAAGAGGACTGAAAAAATTGAGGTGGTGCCAAATAAGTCCTCTCGGCTGGACCAAACCAGCCCTAGGAAAATGTGAGTGTGTTCAAGGACTAGTAACTTAGCGGAGGAAGCACATGTGTCGAGGAGAAGGCTGGACAGGACTTGTCAAACCCACAAAAAATGCACAGCTCTCATGACAAAGTACCATTGACTAAACTGAAAGAGAAGAGGCCGCCGGTGTTCACCATACCAGCGGGGACTAAGCTGGAAGACTGTCCAGGCAGGCAAAAGGCAGCTCTTGCGAAGCTCAAAGGAGAACGAGGGGGACAAAGGACCAGTCCCCAAAGGTGGAACTGAAGGTCACGTAGAAGAGTGAACTGGGAGATAGTTCTAGGAACAGAAGCAAAGTCAGCACTCACACTCCAGCCCATCCCTGGAGAGCTTACAGTGTGTCTCTGAGATGGAGGGACTGTTACGTAGCACTGTGCTGGAAATGCCAGAGACTACAGAGGTGGCTATCTGTAACATGTTCCAGCTGAAACGAAAGCCCAAGCAGGATGAGGCCATACTTGCCAGTGTTTCCAGATGCTTCTGGACCAGTTCACACTCCCTGTGCAGAATGAAGCAGCTGGGTGTCTCACTACTCTAACTGCACCGAGCCAAGAGAGAACCACCATCCGTCCTGGCCCAAGGTTGACTCCTATGAAGTACAGGCCCAGACACCTTCTTTCCCCTTTTTCTTAAGCCTCTTCTGACACTAGACATCCCTCTTGGGACACAGTACTTCTCTGCCAAGTTCTAAATTTGTTGCAATGACTATGCAGGACTCACAGGTACTACGCGAGATAATGGGGTTTATTATGAAAGTACCAGGTTATAGCTGAGGATCAGTTCCTTGGTCAAGACAGCTTCTCATCTCTTCTTTCTTTGTCTCTTGTTCCCTTGGGCCGCTTGGGACAGACTATTGCTCAACAAGTCACACAAAGCTCTTGAACACCTTCACTAAGCACAGTGGCACCCAGCTCTGGCAGCAAACTTCTTGTGGGTCAGGGAGTCCAGCTCTGCCAAGTGCTTAGTAGCACCCACTCTGCCAGCAAGTCCCCTGCGGGAAGGCCCTCAGCAGTCTCAGTTCAAGAAGCCCACCAGTGTCTCTTGCCAATCTCCTGGTTCTGCTGCTGTCGCTGCTCCACTGGGGAAGCAGAAACTTGGAAGGCCCACTAGGAGATGGATGGACACAGTGGGCCCAAATATAAGAACCATTATGAGGATGAGGCAGGGCTGGGCAGTGCATCCTTCTGTTGTGCATTGGGTCACTATGGGTCAGGAGCAACTTGATGGCACCTAATTACCTGGACTTAATTTGGATCTCAGTGTCTTGGACTTTTCCTAATTGAGTGAGGCATTGGGGACCTAGGATAGAGGTGAGTATATTTTGCATGGAGGAGAAAGGTAAGTACTATTTTAAGGTACAAAAGAGGCATCATTCTCAAATATAATTGAAGGGGACCATTTATAAAGCCTTATAAGAGACAAAGACAACACAAAGACATGAGCATATCATGCTCCTGAGAGGAACCATTAGTGTCCAAGGGTTTGCTGAGGTGCCGAGGTTTAAAAAGGGCGTGAGATCCTGGCACCATCACTGAAGACAAAATGGATGCACAAGCAAATGTGGTGAAGAACGTTACCGAAAGATAGAATGAGGGCTAAAGGCTTGAAGTTAGACAAGCAGTCATCTAGCAGAGAAGCAACCAGCCCACATATTAAAGAAGCACGCTAGTCTGTATGATGTGATGTGTCGATAGCATCAGGTAAGAGGCATCAGAAGACCCCACTCAAAAAACATATTGTTGAAAATGAGGGGGACAGGAGCATAGACCCCAAGCCCATCTGTAGACAATGGGACATCCCCTCGCAGAAGGGTCACAAGAAAGGGATGAGTCAACCAGGGTGCAGTTCAGCACCGTTGAAACACACTTTCTCTGCTTCCTTGAGGCTTCCTCAAGTTTTGCCTTTAAGTTCTGGCTAGACCGGAGCATGTGCACTGATACAGATAAGAGCTCATAATACACAGACTCCAAGTCAGATAAACCTCTCGGGAACAGAAATGGGGGTAGGGATGCCAAGATGGTAGGGGGAAAGGGGAATGGATTGCAGTGATACACACACACACACACACACACACACCATGGGGAAGGAACAATAGAAACTGGGGGAAGAAACTGAGAAACAGAAGTTTGTGTAAGATATGAAAATAGTACTAATTCATAATTTATCAAGAGGTCATGAGGGAGGGGGGAAAGGAGCGATACTAAGGGCTCAAATAAAAGAAACGTTTAGAAAATGATAACAACATGTACATTGATGTATAGATTGTTTTAATAGCACTAACAACCCCCAATAAAGTGATCTTACAAATCAATTTAAAAGGCACGGGAGTGGGCTGAGCCCCGGTGGCGTAGTGGTTGTGCGCGGGACTGCGGCCCACTGGGACGGAGGTTCAGTTCCAGCAGTGGGGCTGGGCCTCCTACTCCCACCCCCGGAGAGCAGTGATGCCCAACAACAACAAGAAAGGCACGGGAGCAGTGGGCTCTGTCCTCAGGGTCAATGGTTGTCAGGAGGGCGTTTGATATGCACACGGAAGCTGTGTGTGCCTGAACATACGTGTCAGTGGTGCGGGTGAGGTGCCATCCAGTTGGTTCAGACTCAGTAACCCGGTGGGCAACAGAGTGAAACACGCCCTGGCCTCGTGCCACCCTCACAACTGTTCCCCTCCTTGCATTCACTGTTGCTGCCACTGTGCTCATCTTGGCCAGGGACTGCCTCTTTGTCAGTGCCCCTCTGCTCCACCAGGGATGATGCCCTCCTGGGACTGAGCATCTGATCACAGCACATGAGATGCACTGCAGAGGAGCCCTCTGGTCGTACTGCTTCTGAGACAGGCTTGCTTGCTCTTTCCTTTTTGTTGTTGTTCTTTTGTGGATGTGATAGGTAGGCTGGTTGTGCCAACTTGGCCAATGAACGCGTGTGAGATTAATTGAAGGCCGGAGAGAGAAATGGCTCTGTGAGCCTCACCTTTCTCTTTCCTGCTCTTGGATCTTTGGACCAGTGTGCAGCCGGCAGCTTTGCTTGTTCGACACCTCCATTTGTAAGCTACTCTGCCCGTGGGACACCTAATATGTGGACCGTCTCGCAGTGAATGGCGTTCCTTCAAGCCCTGCTTTGCCAAGCTACTAGAATATACATCTCTTGAGCTGGGGACTGTCATCTGGCTGACTGTTGGTGACTTGCCTTAGAGTTTGCTGCCTATGGCCCGCCACCTAATAACCTGAATTGCTCAACAGAGGACTACCTGGCAGCCCTCAAGACTCACTGTCTCACAGAATTGAGTTGCAACGAGCCAATCATACTGCCTTATAGATAATTAATTGTTTATTTCTTATGTTAAGTATCTATATATCTATATAAATCTATATAAAATTATTAGTGTCCTGATACTGGTTTAGAGAATCCTATCTAAAATAGTGGAGCTGTGGATATATGGTACCCCCCAAACTCAGAATTTTATTTTCAAAGCTAATTATTTAAATTTTTCTAAACAAAACCTTATCACCTTCAAAGGACTCTCCATTGCACTTAATACAGTAGTCACATCTGTTATTCCATTCTTGGAAACATTTTTCAAACTCATCTGTTTGGATGGCTGATAGCACCTCCCTTGTTTTTTCTCCTTCACCTCTTCTGTGTCGTCAAATCGCTGTCCTTTCTGTCACTCTTCATTTGCAGAAACAAAAAGAAGTCGCACAGAGGGAAGTCAGGTGAGTGGGGCAAGAGAGACATGCTGTTCTTTGTCCAAAAATGGCACACTGAAATGTCTGCGTGATAGGTACATTGTCATGGTTGCAAAGCCAGTCCCCCACCTGCTACAAACCAGGCCTTTTTTTGGTCACACACTGTTATACAATTTTCAGAACCTCTAAATAGAAAGCTTGATTAACAGTCTGACATAGTGGAATGAACTCCAAATGCACTACGCGTTGACTTTCATCCATTTAGGAAGTTGACAGATGTCCAGAATGAGGTTTGTCATCAGTCAACATTTCTCCTCTTTTGAGAGGAGAAAACCACTCGTTTACTTGAGTTTTTCCCATATCGCTGCCCTTGTAAGCTGTGTTCAACATCACAACAGTTTCTGTGGCATTTTTCCCAAGTAGGAAACATAATCTCATAGCCGCATGCTGTTTTCTTTAATCAGCCATAACAAAAAATGAGGTTTGAGCAAAACTGCTTTTACGGAAGTATTCACTGTGACCATAGAAAACCTTCTCAGTCAATGATGCAACTGGGCGCACTAACTCAGAGGGAATTCATCAATGCCTGTCTTGTGGGAAGATGTGTACTATGAAAGCTCTGCTCTGCCCAGCACAATTTGGGGGTATTTTTTTGGCACCACTTCATATATGTATAGTTTAATAAATACTTATAAATTAGACTCGTGGATATTCTGTAAGTCATAAGCAGACCATTGACCAATCCCTCTGTAAGACCCTTCTATCATACTATCTTTACCTCCTATCTCTGTCTTGATTTTTTTAATAAATAATTTAATTGGGGGCTTGTACAACGCTTTTCACAATCCACACATACATATAGTGTCAAGCACCTTTGTACATCTGCTGCTGTCATCATTCTCAAAACATTTGCTTTCTCCTTGAGCCCTTGACATCAGCTCCTCATCTTTTCCCCTCCCTCCCTTCTTCCCCCTCCCTCATGAACCCTTGATCATTTATAAATGGCTATTTTGTCATATCTTACACTGCCTAATGTCTCCTTTCACTCACTCTTTGGCTGTCCAGATAAGAGGGTACATGTAGATCCTTATCACCGGCTCTCCCTTTCTTCCCACCCTCCCGGTATCTCCACTCTCACTACTGGTCCTGAGGGGTATCTTGATTTTTTTATGAAAATAATTTCCTTGTCTTTTTCAATAGCACCTAGGTAAAGTATCTCTAAATACTATTAGTTAGTATTCCTGTTTAAACCATAGATTGTGTATGTTACCAGTCAGCCCTGGTAGCACAGTGGGTATATGCAGTTCAAAACCACCAGCTGCTCCACCAAAAAGGAGTGTGTGTGTTCTTTTGCTAAACGTGATGTTTCTATGAATCATTCCTATGATTGCATATTCTTGTAGTTCTATTTCATTGTTCTATGTAATATGAGTGTCTTATTGAATAAATATATCACAATTTGTTTATTCTCCTTGATTATTGATAAATATTTTATATAGTCTATTGTGTCTGGGTACTTTCACTTAATGTTAGTCTGAAAAACTTATCCATATTATTTTGTGTAGCTATCATGTATTATTTCTCATTACTACTTACCATTCATGGGCTGAGCCCTGGTGCCATAAGTGGTTGAGTGCGGCACTGCGGCCTGCGGGCTTGGCAGTTCAAATCCAGCGGTGGCTCTCAGGAGCAGCACTGGGTAGCACCCACAACCACCAGAGGTAGTGATGCCCACAAAAAAAAAAAAACTACTTACTTACCATTCATTATATGAATATACTCTCATATTAACATATTTATGTAAGTGTGGGTCCATTTCTTTAAAAATAATTTTATTGGGGCTGAGCCCCGGTGGGGTAAGTGGTTGAGTGCGGGACTGCGGTCCGTGGGCTTGGCGGTTCAAGTCCAGCAGCGGCTCTCAGGAGCAGCACTGGGTGGCACCCATGACCACCAGAGGCAGTGATGCCCACCAAAAAAAAGAATTTTATTGGGGGCTCTTATAGTTCTTATCACAATCTATACATTTATCCATTGTGTCAGGCACATTTGTATGTATGTTGCCATCATCATTTTCAAAACATTTTCTTTATACTTGAGCCCTTGGTATCATATCATTTTCCCCCTCCCTATCCTCCCTTCCTTCCTCATGAACCCTTGAAAATTTATAATTTTTGTTTCATGTCTTACACCGACCCAACCACTGTCTCCCTTCACCCACTTTTCTGCTGCCTGTCCTTGTCAGAGGGGGTTCTATGTAAATCATTGTGATTGATTTCCCTCCCCACCCCATACCTTTCCCTGAGCCTCCTGGTAGCGCTACTCACATTATTATACCTGCAGGGTTTACCTGTCCTGGATTCCCTGTCGTTCGAGTTCTTATCTGTTGTGGTCCGTTCTGAAGGGCCCATGGTGGGTTAGTTTCTTCATCTCAGAGGGACCCTGTAGAACAGGGAAAACTAGAAAGAGTCTTACTAAGACTGCATCCTTGTTTATCCCAGAAGCAGCAAAGATCCTACTTATTCCCTCATTTGTAACCACAGTCATTACTTAACTATATTTTTCTTTCAGAAGAATGAACTCTGCCTATTGAAAGGTATATTCATCTGGAGCATTTTCTGCACAATGTCTGACTTTGAATAACAAATTACTAGGTATGCCAAGTTATCAAGCCATTTGAACAAAGACCAGGAGGAAAAACATAATAGAAGCTAACTTATAAATGATCTAAGTACTAAATTACTGTTCAAAATAGTTTTGATAGCACATTCAAGAAATAGAGAACTTGAAAAAAAATGGGAAAAAGAGTATGGAGAATTTCACCAGATACAATTTTGGGGGGGGGGGGGCATCACTGCTCTCAGGCGGTGGGAGTAGGAGGCCCAGCCCCACTGCTGGAATTGAACCTCCGTCCCAGTGGGCCGCAGTCCCGCGCACAACCACTACGCCACTGGGGCTCAGCCCCAGATACAACTTACAGGGGAAAAATATCAACAGAAAACTCTAAAAGCTACGAATAAAAAAGAATTCGATTCATGAGGTTAGCCGGCTAGCACTGCGTGTATTTTGGACATGTGATCAGGAGAGACCGGCCCTTGGAGAAGGACGTAATTCTTGGTGAAACAGACTTAGCACAAAAAGCCAACAAACTCCAGATGACTCCAAACAGGGCTCTAAGCGAGATGGATCAAGGGAATGGCCATGCAAGAGTGCGCGCACAGCAAGGGCGGGGACAGCAATGCTCGCCAGGCCTCGCCAGGGATCAGAACCGACCGCACAGCACTGGCGCTCACACACACACACGGAAGATGTTGCTCGGGGCACAGTGCGTACATAGCGAGTTACCTCTGGCCTGTGCCGCCCAGAAGCTCCTGTACACTGGCCACCTCTTTGTACTTGTTCTGTCTTGTGTCACTTCATGGTCTTTTCATGGATTTGGTCCTTTCTGTGGGCTGCTTCTCCCATCTGACATATTGGGGACTTAGTCGATGGAGACTCAGAGGAAGGAGGGATTAGGTGTCAGTTTATCTCCTGCCCCAGAGTGTTTGCAGAAGGGAGGTTCTTAATCATAAAGGTGAATTCTACTTGCACCTTAATCAAGTGAGTCTGTGTTTGGGTGGTTCTAATTACTGTCATTGTTTCAGACAGGTACTGTGTTAGTCTGGGGTGACTAGAGAAACAAATTCATGAACATTAATATATGAATAAGAAAGAGCTTTATATCAAAGAGTAATTGAATATCAAGAAAATACCCCAGTCCAATCAAGATCACACCCATTAAGTCCAAAATTGGCCCATAAATTCCTCATCAGACTTACATAGCAGATGCAACAATGCCAAGTGTAGGAATATCACAGGCCAGTGAGTGCAAAGTCTAGTGGATCCAATGTTGGTGGAAGCATCTTACAGTGGTGTGGGCCTCCACATGGCTCCTCCAGGTCTCTGAGTGTGGTTCTTCAACAGGAAGGAAAAGCACAGAGAAAGAGAGGAAGTTCCCAGAATCATCAGGCTGTGACCTGATTGACAGCTAGACTCCACCCTTTTACTTATTTATCAAGTTGACATGAAATTCTGTAGTCAATGGCTTCAAATCTGCCCCCATGCCAGGGTCATCCTGGGAGCTTGTGGGTCCCTTGATCCCCTTCCAGTCAGAGCTTTTCCTCTTCTTCCAAGCGCCTACCCAGCCCAGTCTAACCTCCAAAGCTTTTGATCATTCTACTTTCTTGAATCCAGCTCTTCTTGAGTCTGAGGAATGTTCTGGCTGTAAACTTCAATGATTTTAATGCCAGTGCCTTCAACCATGAAGTGAGGAAAGTGAGGGTGTTGGTTATGAAGCGGTGGCAGTTAAGTGTGCAGAGACGGGAAGTAGGGGGCAAGTATGGCAGGAAAGACAGTAGTTTTCAGGGGGAGAGCATCATGGTACAGCATCAACATGCATACATCTCAAGATGCTGACAGTTAAGGTGTGGCTATGCAGGTTTAGAGTGCTTACTAGTTGCACATCAACAAGTGGGGGTATAGCTCAGGGGTAGAGCATTTGACTGCAGATCAAGAGGTCCCTGGTTCAAATCCAGGTGCCCCCTACCTATGTTGATTTTTATTTATTGACTATGACTCGCTAATGTTGACTTCCTTTCAGTTCACTGAGGACAGGGAGAAGAAGAGGCTTTGTGCCTACAGCTCAGGATAAATCCAGGTCCTCAAGGTTGAGTCACTTTCCCTAGGTCTGTGGTGAACACTCATGTTCCTTTTCCTTGTCTAGCATTTGAATCCTCTTCATTCTGTTCTGAGAATCTAAAATTGTGTCAATTTTGATAGGGTCTGTCTCCTGCTAAGAAAAACAAAAATGGCAGCTATATGTTCTCCCTGATTTGGGGTTAGCACATTGCAATGTGCCAGTGCTTGGCCAACAATAGACTCTCTATGGATATAGAGTAAACCACACACCAAAGTTAGGACCATTTGGAATTGGTTCTGTGGGCTGCCGTGCAGCCTAGTTTGGAGGCTGCAGTCATTCTGGCCAAGTGTCTGTTTGTGAGTGCAAAACCGAGGGTGAAGCCACAGAGTGTGGGAAGAAGAGCAGAGAGACAGGTAATAGGGAAAACCTAGACTTAACCATGGTTTGGGGGAGGGTGTCATTCCAGATTATGGGGAGAAAGAGCAAGCCTTCAGGCCAGGCAAAGGAGACTTCTGGGGTTCAAACAACCCTAGGAAGATGAGTTGTAAGTCTAATTGAGGTTTACAGCCTGGGTTCAAACAACCCAGGGAAGGACTGGTTTGTGGTAGGAGAGAACTGCGAGGTCCCTAAGGTCAGATTTGGAAGGAATAGAAATTACAATGCATTGCTGTCTGGAGGTGGTTAATAGTGGTTATTCAAAGTTATATGTTGGGATGGGGGTGTAGCTCAGGGGTAGAGCATTTGGCTGCAGATCAAAAGGTCTCTGGTTCAAATCCAGGTGCCCCCTGAATGTCCTACTTTTATTTTCCTATGGGCTTCACCATCCAATTTCAGCTATGCCCATTCTGTCCTTCTCTTGTGTTCTCTGTGAACATTATGCTATTATTTCACTTCTCGCTACCTTAACCTTCCTTCACTATTTTTGGAATCCAAAATAGTGCACCTCGTTAGAAAGCACAGGTCTACAAGCTATGCCAAATAAATGTATAAAATACTCCCTTTACCTCCCAGGACTACAGCTCTCACTATAAATGTGGAATGAGCAATTGACAGGCTGACCTTCAGGCCCAGGTGACAAAGCTCTGGTTTCTGTGGGTGCTCCCTGAAGAGGACGCTCTGCTGTGAGACCTTGCACATGGTTATCGTTGCCGGTGCCCTTGGGTTCTACTATTGGTGAGCCTGGACCTCCACCCTTCTCTGGCACCCCACCAGCAATTGTTTTCTTTCCTTCCTTCCTTCCTTTCTTCTTCCTCCACCTCCTCCTCCTCCTCCTTCTTTTCAGTGGTCTTTTCCCATTAGCCAGAGTCCGTTTCTGTTATCGCTCCTGCTTGCCATGACAAGGCCAGTTTGTCAGAATGTGGAGCTTTCTGTGTTGCTGTGATGCTGGGAGCTATATCACCAGTATCTCAAAGACCAACAAGGTCACTCACGGTGACCTTCCAGACTGAAAACAAACTACAAAGAAAGACTAAGTTGTCCCCTTGGAGGAATTAGGCATCGGAAGTCTTATGAATAGCAGTGAACCTTGCCTTGTATAGTGTCAAAAGTTGGAAAGCAGTTGGAAAGCAGTTAAAACCCAACAGAGGAAGAGCTGCCTTCTTCAAGTCAATCATTGGGATGTGGATGGAGTAAAACTTTTAGGGCCTTGTTGATGGAACATGACTCAAAATGAGAAGAAGCAGTTGCAAACATCCACTGATGGTCAGAAGGTGGAATGTACAAATTATGAATCTAGGAAAATTGGGTAGTGTCAAAAGTGAGATAGAGCACATACAGATTGATATTCTAGGCATTAGTGAGCTGAAATGGACTGATATTGGCCATTTTGAATCGGGCCTTCATATGGTTTACTTTGCTAGGAATGAAAAAATAATATTATCAAAAAGAACAAGATCAATCTAGAAATACAATGTTGTTTGTGATAGGAAATTACACACTTACAAAGATATCCAGTCTATACAACTGTTATTTAAATTTACATACCAATCACTACTGTTAGTGATGAGGAAATTGAATAATTCTACACCTGTCTAAAGCCTGAATGTACTGGGTGTCAATTTCATGATTGAGAGTGTAGGGGTGGAGTCTAGCCTGTCAATCTGGAGATAGCCAATGAGACCTCTGTGTGGGCATGGCTTTCACTGCGAATTCTGGGCAATCTCACGACATTTCCCCCATGGAGGTGAGAGACTACAGACTCAGTCTCTTGGAGTCGGACTACCAACAAGACAAGATGGTGGCATGCTGATAGATCCTGAGTCCTGGAACCTGGAGGAGCTGGAGGAGAACCACATGGGCTTACCCTGATGGAACCAGACCTCTAGGCCCGGAGAAGCCACAGAGAGATCCCTGCTTTTACAGCCAATAGATACTGCTGATAGACCCTGAGCCCTGGAAATGAGCCACGGAGAGACCCCTGGCAGCGCCAGGATGCTTCTACTGTCGCTGAATACACAAGACTCGGCACTCACAGACCTGTGATTGTCCTGGTGTCATTGCACGTGCTTCGTGAGTTGGAAGGAGACTTTATAGACCAGTTATAGACTGGTACCAGGCATATGGTCTAATATCAGACTTAAAACCTTGGGCTGGACTGGGTTGGGATGCTTTCTCAATGTTCCATCCCTCTTGTATATAAACTTTCCCCTTATATCCATATGTGTGTTTATGAATTTGTTTCTCTAGTCTACCCAGACACACTGAAATTGATCAAGTATGTGATCAAGAGGCACTGATAATTCTTGATGATTGGAATGCAAAGGTCATAAACAAAGAGAAAGGAATAGTAACTGGAAAATATGGCTTTGGTGACAAGAGATGAAGATGGAGATCACATTAGAGGATTTTGTAAGACCAGTGGCTTTTTTATTACAAATCCTTTTCTGACAACATAAGCAGTGACTAAACACATGGACCGAGCCAGATGGAATGCACTGGGATAGAATTGACCACATCTATGGGAAGAGACAACAGAGCAGCTCACTATCAGCACCTAAAACAAGACCAAGGGCTGACTGTGAAACAGACCAGTTGCTCATATGTAAGTTCAGGTTTGGGTCTGGCTTGACTCCACATTCAAAGCTCATCAAAGCACCAGTTAAGAGATCAAAGGAAGTGTTGCATTAGGTAAATCTGCTAAGAGATCAAAGGAAGTGTTGCATTAGGTAAATCTGCTGCTCAAGACCTTTTTAGAATATTGAAAAGGAAGGGTGTCACTTTAAGGACTAAGACCTTATCAAATCCATGGTATTTTCAATCAACCTCATGTGCATGTAAAAGTTGGATGTAGAATAAGAAAGACCCAAGAAGAATCAATGTATTTGAATTGTGGTACGGGGGAAGAATATCAAAAGGATTATGGACTGCTAAAAGGACAAATCAATCTGTCCATAGAAGAAGTATGGCCAGAGTACTCGTTAGAGGCAGGATAGCAAGACTTTATCTTGCATACTTTGGCGATATTTACCAGAGAGACTAGTCTCTGGAGAATGACATCGTGTCTGGAAATGTGAAAAATAGGAAGGCCCTCAAGAGAATGGCTTTACGCAGTGATGGTGGCAACAATGGACTCGACGTAGGAACAATTTTAAGGATGGCTCAGGACCAGTCAGGGGATCGTTCTATTGTGCATATGGGTTCTGTCACTGTGGGTCAGAATTCAATGGCACCGAACAACAACAGGAAGTTCAGATTGAAGTTGAAGAAAATGAAAAAAAGCCCTTGAGAGCCAAAATATGACCTTGAGGCTATCCTACCTGAATTTCGAGAACATCTCAAGAATGCATTTGAATCGTCAAATACTGACAGAACACCTTATGGGCTGTGGGATCCACAAAGAAAGGAGAAGGTCATTAAAAAGACAAAAGTGGATTTCAGAAGAGACTCTGACACTTGCTTTTGAACATAGAGTAGCTCAAGTAAATGGGAGAAAAGATGAAGTCAAAGAGCTGAGCAGAAGGGTGGAGGGATGGTGGAGTAGAAGGGGGACTGATTTCAGGGATCTACATATTGCCTCCTCTCCGGGGTACAGACAATGGGGAAGTGAGTGAAGGGACACATCGGACAGTGTACAATATGAAAAAGTAGTAACAATTAGTAAATTATTAAGGGCTCATGGGGCAGGGGTGATGGAGAGGGAGGGGAGACATGGGGAGCTGGTAGTAGGGCCCTAAGTGGAGGGAGGATGTTTTGAGAGTGATGATGGCAACAAGTATGCAAATGTGGTCTGCATACAATTGACGTATGTATTGATCGTGATGGGAGTTGTATGAGCCCCCAGTAAAATTATTTTTTAAAGGGAGGGGGAAAGAGGAGCTTATACCAAGGGCTCAAGTCGAAAATACTTGGAAATGAAGAGAGCAACATGTGTACAACTGTGCTTGATGCAATGATGTCTGGAATGGTACACGAGCTGTAAGAGCCCCAATAAAATCATTGGAAAAAGAAAAAGAGCTGAGTAGGAAATTTCCAGGGCAGCTCAAGACCTCTTTAAAGTGCTGAGGACCAAGAGCGTCCCTGTGAGGACTGAGGTGTGCCTGGTCCAAGCCACCTCATCTGTGTGTGAAAGTCGGAAGGCTGAAGAAGAAGGGGTGCATTTGAATGATGGTGCTGGTGAAGACTACGGAGAGAACCATGAATTGCCAAAGGAACAAACCATTCTGTCTTGGCAGAAGTACAGCCAAAGTGCTCCTTAAAACTAAGGATGGTGAGACTTGGTCTCATGTGCTTTGGACATGTGATCAGAAGAAAGTCAGTGAAAAGGTAAAAGCCCACCAACGAGTTGGATTGATACAGAGGCTGCCATGATGGGCTCTAACATAAGGACTATCTGAGGACCTGTAGGACCAGACAGCACTTCCTTCTGTGGTACATCAGGTTGCTGTGAGTTGGCACCAACTTGACAGCAACTAACAACTATCACTCCCAGGAATCCTTCCGGGTTCAAGAGCAGACACGTGGGGAGAAAGAAGAGGGAACAGTGGGAGATGGAAAAGGGCAGACACCAACCAATTAATGTGATGGTGGCGTAGAGAGAGAACTGGAGGGAGAATTTGAAACGAATGTTTTGGGAAGAAAGGTAGTGGCGGTGGAGGTGATGGTGCTGGTGGAAATGGTGGTGGTGTCGTGGTAGTGGTGATGGAGAAGTGATTTTCAAAGCCAGTGCAGCCCGCTAGAAATATGTGTAGTGAGCGAATGCACAAGGAGGGATCTAGTCATGATTCTGTTACTAATCCGATGCATGTGCTGAGGCATGTCTCTTAATTATGGCCCCTTTTTACAAGTGTGTGACACAGTGCAGCAAACCACATGAGTGACTCTCAGATCTGAATCATCATAATCATCTGAAGAACTTGTTGAAGAGAGTCCCTGGCTCTCACTCCCAAACAATCTGGTTCCGGAGGTCTGAGGTGAAGCTGGTAAGCTTTTGTTTTTATATATGTACACCCCTTGCCCCCAGGCTGGGGACCACTGCTGTAGGTGAGTCCAAAGGTCTTCTTCCAGGTGAGTCCAAAGGTCTTCTTCTGCTGTGAGGGCCATGTTTTCAAGACCACACCCACATTGCCAGGGAGCTACTACACCTCCACAGAAATGCCAGCAAGGCATTTCCAAAGGGTCCTGTGTTTCCACTGACATGCTCACACCACCATTGATGCTCATGTTTTCACTGGGATGCCCACATTTCTAGAGACCTCTGCATTTGCACTCTGATGGTGGTGTTCCCATGGAGACCCGTCAACGTTTCCACTGAGATGCCTTTGACTGTTAGGTTCGTATTCTCGGCTGTGGATGGATGAATGGGTGGATGAACTGAGAGATGGGTGGGTGGGTGCGGAGGATGTTGGGCAAAGGCATGAAAGGCTACCACCACATGGGAAGAGGTGGAAATTGTGAGGAAGGAAATTCCATTTTCAGTAGAGCAGGTTTCCTGGGCTGGCTGGAAATCAGAGATTAGCTCATTTCCTACATGATGCTAATGTAATTACAGAGGTGACAGTATTTATTAGCTAATGAAGGTGAGAAGAGCTTTTAAGAACGCATGGA
The DNA here is from genome assembly GCA_004026705.1 of Nesogale talazaci. Taxonomy (NCBI): domain Eukaryota; kingdom Metazoa; phylum Chordata; class Mammalia; order Afrosoricida; family Tenrecidae; genus Nesogale; species Nesogale talazaci. Next base: position 24,245 of record PVJH01018682.1, read on the forward strand.
AAGGTGCGGATCTGACTGCTCCTTACGTGTCCTTACTGTTATTTCATGATTTGGGTCTCATGATTCCTGCCTCCTTTCCACTGATGGGTCCCCTGATTCTTGACCTGCCTTCAGGGAGGGAGAGAAGAATTGTTAGGTCCTCGGGAGCCCCAGGTAACTTCCTCTACCAGGTTCACTCCTTGATCTTATGGAACCCTCCACTGGGTGTCCAGGTTCCAGAAAGGCAAGATGTGAGTCTGAAGCTGTGTTATCCCCCGAAGGACGGAGAGCACTGGGGGCATAGACTCCAAGCTGCCACCCAGCAGGCTGAGCTCAGAGGGCCAACACCTCCCCATGGTGCTCTGTCTGACTTTACTCTGAAAAACCTTGGCTGGGTGCAAAGGAACACACAGCAGGAGATGGAGACACGGTGCCAACCCCTATAGGAGTGGAGGAGGTCAACTTGAAGGTGCACTTCTAAAAAGTGATTAGTTAATTGTTCACCTGCCTCTTCATCCTTTTTCATGATGTAATACAGGATGGCTTGATTTGAGAGGAGCAAGGCTAAAAGGGAGACATGTGGAGCATCTGCACTTGACCAGAGAAATCCTGATCTATAGCAAGCGCTCTGTCCCTGATTACACCTGCCCGACTGTGCCGACACTTCAGGGCTCCTGGGCAACTCTTTCTCTGCGTCTCCCCTCACCTTGATGTGCTCTGCCTCCCCTCCCATCCCTTCAATGTATCTAGGAAACCTCCACAAGATTAACCCCTGGCAGCCATCTACTGCATACCAGGCACGGGCGGGAGACAAGCTGTGCTGAAGGGGGTCAGAACCTGAGTCGGGAAGGTCCTTTAATAATTTGATGTTCATCATGATCCACGTGAAAGGGCAGCATGTGTCGAAGTGTAATTATATATGATTTAACTTTGAATGCATTCAACTTTGGGGGGGGGTATAAGAAAGAGGTTTCGAGACAAGAGCAATTGCATATGAAGAACACATTCCAAACCCAGACCAGATCAATCCCATAAGTCTGATATTAGACCAAATGTCTGCTACCAATCTATAACGTCCTCTTCAGATTCACACAATACATGCAATGATGCCGAAAGCGGGAGGATCACAGGCCAGGGGGTTGGAAGTCTTCTGGATCCAGAGGTGCTGTAAGCATCTGTGCTGGCAGGGGTCTCCACGTAGCTTCTCCAGCACCCATGACTGCATCAGAGTAGGTCCATGGGGCTTCTCCTCAGGGGTGTCTGGCTCTACTGAGAGTCCAAGAGAGTGAGCAGAGAGAAAAAAGTGTCTCCCGCCTGTCCGGAATGGCCGGGATCTCAGCAGCCAGATCCACACAGGCAAATTTTTGTTCCGCTTTTCCACATTGAGCATATTGCTTTTGTAATTAAAACTGTTACCTAGGAAAAGCAATGCTCTATAGAGTTCCATTCCTGGGAGTTTATCCCTCAGGAATAGTCACGCAAGCACATAAAACTCACAACTCAGCCCATTGTCATCGAGTCCATTTCAACGGATAGCAACCCTTTAGGACAGAGTAGAACTGTCCCTGTGGGTTCCTGACACCGTAACGCTTCACGTGACTTCACTGTAATGCTTCCCTTGCTCCTGTGCATTGGCTGGTGGTTTCACACTGCTGGTCGCTGGGCAGCAGTCCAACACACGGCCCATTTTGTCACCAGGACCCTACCAAGACTAGTGTGTGTGCAGAGCCATCACAGCTTTTTGTTTTGTTTTAGCGAGAAGTTGGAAGCCGCTCAAATATTCATCCGCAAGGTTGTAGTTAAAAACATGGTACATTCCAGAAGGACTCACTCACATTGCCATTGAGTCGACCCTACAGGACAAGACAGAGCCGCCTTTGGGAATCTTCAGGAACCAACTATTTATGGGAGTAAGAAGTCCTGTCTTTCTCCCAAAGAGTGGCTGGTAGTTTCAAATTGTGGACCTTGAGGATCACAACCCAACTCATAATCACTTTGCCACCAGGGCTCTTCACATTCAAGAAAAGACGATCATGAAATGGTTCAAAGTACTATCGTATTGCAAGATAATGTAGAAACCAGCTCTTACCTTACAAACCGAACAGGTTCTAGAGGGGCTTGATCTGCAAGGAGAAAACTGACAGATACGAGAAAGGACAGATGCAGTTGGAGCTCGGGGGTCCCAGGAGCATATGCTCCAGGGACCAGAGCTTTGCTAAGGGCAAGCTTACATTGTCTTTAAGTCATGTAACTAGCATGCTTGTGCCAGTATTACACGAAAGGCAATTTTCAATTCTTGAGGCATACAAGAAACATTAGCTCATTAGTTCAGGCTGTTCAAAGAGGGGAGGATGAGGCTTGGAAAAAAGGAGGAACAGAGAAACTTGCAGGTGGCTACCTTCTGCAGCCTCTGTCATGGAGCAGGGCAGATCAATAGTCGCTTCAATCAACTCCCTGGGATAAGCTGTCAGCATCCTTCTATGACCTTGGATCATGAAATGTGTTGCTCCTGTCCCTTTAGCCTAAGGAACAAACCAAGCTTTCCCCCCACACATATAAGGATGCTTAAATGATAATTTGCTTTTTTAAGGGAAAAAAATCAAATTACATGATAAGTATATACATAACATGAGCTCAGTTTGAATTCTTTTAAGTGTGTGTAGGGAGTCCTGGTGGTGTGGTAAGTTGGTAAGTTATGCATTAGGCTGCTAACCCAATGCGAGTTCAGCAGTTCAAAACTATCAGCTTCTCTGTGGGGGAAAGATGAGGTTTTCTACTCCCACAAAGATGTGCAGACTTGGAAACCCAAAGGGGTAATTCCACTCTGTCCTATGGGATCATCAAAAGTTGGAATTGAATTTATGGCAGTGAATGTGTGTGTGTTTGTGTGTGCATATAACATAATTGTTGAGTAAAATCTCTAAGAAGAAATAGACCAGAAAGTGAATAATGGGTTAAGAGTGGGTCAAGAGGTCTGTGCTGTGGATCCACAGACCCACCTGCCGCTCTGGTCCACTACTACATGATCTCAGCAGTTCAGCCCTTTTATCCCCATGCCTCTGATTTCTCTGTAGCATGACCTCCAAAAATTCAGGCAGGGATCTCAAACATGCTCTGTTGATGGCACTTTTTCCTTGATGGCCCCAGGAATTCTCTCATCTCTCTGCTTCTAAGCCCGTCTCCTATACACTGAGGAGTGGCAAAACTGACCAATCTCCTCTATGAATGTTTCACATGCCTCATTCGCATGCCCCGTCCCCTACAATCATTTGGTTGGAGAAGCAAGCACAGGAACTGAAGAGCCAGATTTAGCCAATTTCATTTCACCACAAGTGCAAGTGGGGATCTTTTACTTTATGGTATGTACATGTAGTATGGCAGTCATGTGCTTATGTTAATTTTATGATTGAAATGTAGGGGTGGAGTCTAGCCTGTTAATCTGGAGATAGCCATTGAATAGCCAATGAGGCCTCTATGTGGGCCTGGCTTTCTCCTGAGACTTCTGGGAAATCTCGCATTATTTCTCTCATGAAGATGAGAAGCTATCTTCCCCAGTTGTTGGGAGTTAGTCTATGAGACGATGAATCATGGACAAGACAAGATGGCAGCATCCGAGAAGCTGGAGGAACTGGTGGAGAGACCACACAGCTTGGCCCTGATGGAGCCAGACCTCTGAAGCTGGGGTGGCCACGTGGAGACTCCTGCCAGCTATGAGTTGCTTCTGCCACCACAGGATGCTGTTGATGGACCCTGAGCCCTGGAAGCGAGGAGCCATGGGGAGACCCCTGCCAGTGTCGGGATTCTGCACCCACTGACGTGTGACTTCGTGAGTCAGAAGGAGACTTTATAGACTGATTTGGGGCATATGGGTTAATATCGGACTTATGACTTTGAACTGGACTGGGCTGGGATGTTTTCTCAATGTCCTGTTCCTCTTGTATATAAATCTTTTCCTTATATCCATATGCATGTCTATGAAATCTGTTCCTCTAGTCTACCCGGACTAACACATGTAGTAACCCCCATCTCCTCAAGTTCCCCTTCTTCTGAGGTGCTCCTTTTAGAATCCAGTGCAGACAGAGATTCATCTTAGCTTTTCTGGTTTTGTTTTAGGTTTCCAAGTTCTTCAGGAAGTCTTTGCTGATGTTTGCTACTGGGCTATCCACTTCCCCCTCCTCCCTGCAGATTCCAATCAGTATGGTCACCACACTGTGCCGATTCCAAATCTGAAACACCGCCCAGCCTTTCATCCATTGTGTGTGTCCAGGTAGACTAGAGAAACAAACTCATAGACACTTGTATAAGAAAGAGCTTTATATGAAAGGGCAATTGAATATTGAGAAAACATCCCAGCCCAGTTAAAGCCCATCAGTCTGATATTGGCCCACATGTCCGATGCCAATCTATAAATCCCTCTTCAGACTGACGCAGCACATGCAACGATGCCAAGTGCAGGAAGCTCACAGGCCAGGGGGCAAGAAGTCTTATGAGTCCAGTGCCAGTGGAAGTATCTCAGTGCTGGCAGGACTTTCCACACGACTCCTTGGGCTCAAGAGCACTGACATAGCTCCCTGTGGCTTGTCAAGAGGAATGTCTCACAGGGAGTGAGTCTGTGTTCTGCCTCCAGGGAGCTACTGATCTCCTTAGTGCCTCCAAATGAGGTCATCAAGCTGTGACCTAATTGACAGGATAACTCCACCCCTTCACTCTCAAGCCTCAAGTTGACAACAGTCCACCTAACTACCATACCCATTTTGTCGGCCACCTTTGTTTCAGATGTTTTCATTTCTCTCATGTTCCAGCAATACCGTTCTGAGGTCGTTACTCTTTGTGACCACCATCTTCCTACCTAGGTGGTCAGACTGAGGGCACGGGGCACTTTGCATTGAGCCAAGGGTAGCCTGGTGTCGATTGCCTGGGGTTTGGACCACACAAAGACCAGGCCCTGAAGGGCTCCTCACGTCAGAGTAGCCACTCAGGCAGATCACACACCTTCTGTGCCTTCCACCCCTGACCTCCTACAGATTTCCCAAAGGTTTTCTCAGATTTAATGGAACTTGTGCCAGCACTGGGATAAGTCATGCCCAAGGCAACATGTGGAATATGTAGGAATCTCAAAACAAGAGGCAGTGGAAGCATCTCAAAGCTGGTGTGGGTCTCCACATGGCTCCTCCAGTGCCGAGGCTCTGGCTGCCATCAATAAGACTTTCCACCCACTGGCATGTGATATTCTTGATTCTGCATCAAAGGACATGTGTTGTATGAATCTAAATAGGAATTTATGGACTGGTATGACATATAGGCTAATCTTGGATTTATGGACTTGATCTGGGCTGGAATATTTTCTTAATATAAAATTGTTTTGTTACATAAAGATCTTTCTAATACACATATGAGTCTATGAATTTGTTTCTCTAGTCTACCTTGACTAGCACACAAATCAGCCAAGGTGGACAATAAAGTCAGGAAGGAACAGCATTATGAAAGTAAAGACATGTGTTCACAGAGCCGGGCAGCAAGTCACTGCAGGGAGCACACATCTGGTAGGAGAAATGGATCAGCCCCCTCCCTGCAGGAGGGTGACACTGTCTGTGCTGGGGGAAGGGATACTGTGGCATCTCTGAAGGGCAAGAGGGAGCAAGATGTGACAGCTCTCTGGGTTCTGGGGTCCTCTTCCTGAGTCAGCCCTTGCTGACCATGGGCAGAGGCATGCTTCCACCTGTTCGGTCTGGGCTTGGACTGTGCTGTCCTCACAACAGAACCAGTCCTCATCCGGTGACTTTGCTGAGTTCCAAGAGGAAGCAGCTGGCAGCTCCTGCTGATGGAGTATCAATGAGGAACCCGTCTGGCCCCAGCCCCAGAGCCCTCCAGACCTCTCAGTCACGCTGACCTTCGACAGTTCCCCTAACTCTCCCAGAGGACCAGTGTTGTTGTCCCAGACCAGTGCATGTTCAACACGAGACCACAGGGTGGATGGCGGTGGTAATCATCGTGGTGGGCTCCAGCTAAGACGACAGCAGTAAACCGAGGGTGCCAGGGTGGACTCCAGGTACAAACAACCATGTCAACAAGGGCACTTGGCAAAGCCAGAGGTGGGAGAAGACCCAAGTCACCAAGGAAGCAAGAGGACAGATGCGGTGGTGGGAGTCAGGCAGGGCCCTGCTCTACTGGTGTGCCATCCTGAAGCCAAATGCTTCCAGGTCCTAGGAGACAAGAAAACCATTGCTTTTATCGGCCCCTGAGTTAGTCCGGGTAGACTAGAGGAACAAATGTCAGAGACACGCATGTAGGTATAAGGAAAGGGTTTATATACAAAAGAAATGGGACCCTAAGAAGGCATCCCAATCCAGTCCAGTGCAAAGTCATAAGTCCAATATTAACCCACATGCCTGAAGTCAGTCTATAAAGTCTGCTTCTCACTCAGGAAGTCACAGGTCAGTGGTGCAGAATCCTGGTGCTGGCAGGGGTCTCCCCATGGCTCCTCACTTCCAGGGCTCAGGTCCATCAACAGCATGCCACTCCAGCTTCAGAGGTCTGTCTTCATCAGGGCAAAGCCGAGCAGTCTCTCCTCTGGCTCCTGCAGCTTCTCGGAGGCTGCATCTTGTGTTGCCTGTGGTTAATCATCTCTGAAACTAACTCCCAACAACTGGGGAAGATAGCTTCTCATCTTCACGAGGGAAATTCCGCGAGATTTCCCAGGCGTCTCAGGTGAAAGCCATGCCCACACAGAGGCCTCATCAGCTGCTCAATAGCTTTCTCCTGATTAACAGGCCAGACTCCACCCCTACATTTCAATTATAAAATTAACATAAGCACATGACTACCACAGCCCCGCTAGCTTAGATACTTCAGTAATATCTTCTTAGAGTACCCCTGCATCTTACCTTCTCATTATGCCATAATCTGTAATGTTTGTGGCTATTTGTAACTATCTACCTACGATGGTGGCCTGTGTGTTGCTGTGCTTGCGGAAGCTTACGTCATTGATATTTCAAATGCCAGCAGGGTCACCCAAACTGAACAGGTTTCAGCAGAGCTTCCAGATTCAGAACAGGTAACAAAGAAGGACTTACCACTCGGAGGAAGAAGTTAATGGAAACCTTCTGCGTAGCTTTGAACCAGTGCCAGAGAGTAAAGACCTACAACACAGCCTGAAGGAGGAGCGCCGCAGGTCTGCATGCACTTGACATGTGGCCAGGGAGGAGCTGATTCCTCACAGTGGAGTCAACCATGGAGACGTGAACTATGTGGGAGGGGAGCCTTCGCTGACAGGACATGGCTCATGGTAAGGAGAAACCACTGTGACAAGCTGCTAAATGATCAGAACTTGGAATATGCAAAGCATAAAACTAGGGAAATTGGAAGTCATCAAAGATGAAATGGAACACAAAACAGTCAATAGGCACTCGTGAGCTGCAATGGACTGGCAATGACCATTTAAAATCAGAAACTCATGACTGACTCTGCTTGGAGTGAACACAATCAGAGGAATAGCCTGGTATTCATTGTCAGAAATGATCTGGCTAAATCCATCATGAAGCACAATGATCTCTGTGCTAGGGTTATATCTACCCTCCTTCAGGGAAACGCACTCAATACAAGTGTTATTCAAGTTCATGCACCAACCATAAAGCTAGTGATGAAGAAGTGGAAGAATTCAACCAACAACCTCAGTCAAACACTGATCCAACGTGCAATCAAGATGTACTTGATGGAGCCACAGAATGGAGGTAGAGCTCAGTCAGAGATGAAAAGTAAAGAGATGCTTTCTTGAGGTCGGGAAGGACTTTGGGGAGGAAAACGACAGCAGAGAGAGGGACAGGAGCATAGTGAGCTCCTGGGTGGGTCCCGAGGCCAGGGAAGCTGCACCCGGCACTGAGGTGGTGGGATATGTATAGGGTTTGAACTACAGGCATGCGGGCTGATAAAAGAAAAGGGAGGTTTCTCATGCTGTGTTTGCAAGTTTCAGGTTGGGGGATGACCTGTGAGCAAATCATCTCTTTTTTCAGGTTTGCTTCCTGGAATGTTAAAGGGGGGAGCTCAATGCCCTGCCCAGGTGGAGGCTATGCCCTACGGAGGAGATAAGCTTTGAGAAGGGGCTGTGCCCTTTGGGAAGATAAACTCTCTGAAATGTCAGAGGCAGGATGTACAAAGTTCAGCAGGTTGTTCATCTCCTTCTTGTGAGGCTAGTGCAAAGGGGTCCAGGGGACTGCCTAGTTGGGGATGAGGTGGGCGTGGGGCTTGGCCAGCAGGCTGCCTGGTGCGACCCTGGTCCAAACAGCAGTGATAAGAAAGCATGTGTTCCACAAGGTGCTGTTCAAGGGAGACACTGAGTCGAGAACTGTTGGTTCTGTGATGACTGCGATGTCCAAGGCCAAGGGTAAGACCTGGAGGCAGAAGTTCAGTTACAATGTCAACGAAAGTGGGTGAATCAGGATGCTCCAATCAGCTGCTCGAGGGTTCTCATATCTGGCATGTCTGGGAACATGCCAACTTGGTGCAGGAGAACTTGTTGAGATGGGGCTGCCCATGAACCCCCATGAGGTAAGGCGGCCCCCTCTGAAAAAAGAAAGGTGCATGCTGTGGAGGTAGAAGACGCTCTTGCAGAGAAGCCTTGCGTGTTGAACGAGCTGGAGGCAGAAGCCAGCCTCCCCGAAAAGAAAGCCCACTCTGTCACAGGACCTATGAGACTACGTTCACTACAGAGTGGAGACCACGGGGGCGTGGTGGGAGGAGATCTACAAGGCTAACATGAGAAGAATTACTACCAGTATACCCCTGACCAGATTCAGACTAAGACCAACACCTGCAAACGTTCCTACCCAGCTGAGTGGCAGTCCTTCATGGACCGTAAGAATAAGATGGAAGTAGAATGGCCTCTTCCTGGGCCAGAGCACCTCCAGCCAAGTGGGGAGGCAAGAAGGGGTTTTGATCACAGGGGAGGCTGGCCAAACCTCATGGAGTGCAGATTCCGTCCCTTCTGGGAAGGCACCAAGAGACTCTTGTTTCTATTCTTATATTCTTTGGGGGCTTCAAGGAAAATCCAGAACCTTCTCTTCACAGAGTAAGGGAGTTGATTGTTTAAATAGTATCCATCATAAAACAAGGCTATTACAAAAAAAGATGTATTGATAATTATTGACAATTGGAATGTGAAGTTTGGAAATAGGAAGGAATAGTAGTCGGAAGATAGTGACTTGGTGATAGACATGAAGCTGGAAATTGCATGACAGAATTCTGTAAAACCAACAATTGGTTCAAAGCAAATACCTTTCCTCAACAACAACTAAAGCGACTATACACCAGGACTTCCTGTGTTAGTCTGGGTTGACAAGAAAAACAAATGCGTATATATGTATGTCTATGTGAGAGCTTTATATCAAAGAGCAATTGCATAGTGAGGCCAGCCCCAATCCCCACCCCCTCCCCTCCCAGAGGACAACACTGAAGCTCAAAGGAAGGGACGCATCTGATCAGAGCACACTGGAGCAAACGAAGAGAGGAGGGAGAGTGGAACACATCCCAGCCCACTGAGCCCCCAGGACAATATTCCTGCTCAGAGCAGCCAATGTACACAAAGGGTCATAGGGTCAGCCCCCCCAGGAGACAAGACACCCCTCACCGACCCATGGCACCACGAGGGGCAAGCCTGGAGGCCCAGTGTGGGGACTGTGCCGGATCTGACCTCAGCACACTTGGGCAAAATGCTGAGGGCGTGCAAGAGGGCAGCAAGGGGAGCCAAGCAAAGGAGTCCCTGGAGAATTCCAAAACTAGACTTTGGGCCAGCGTGTGGCACCCCATCACACTAGACCAGAAAACATGCCGAAAGGTCAACAAATGGACCTGGAACTATTTATAGACTTTTCTTCCTTTAAAATATTTTTTAATTAACTTATTTTCAAAAATCATTTTATTGGGGGCTCATACAACTCT
>PVJH01018682.1:34256-44692 GCA_004026705.1 Nesogale talazaci
CCCCCCCCCCCCCCGCCCCAAACATTCCCCTTCCCCTCCAGGTATCGCTATTCTCACTGTTGGTCCTGAGGGAGTTATCTGTTCTGGATTCCCTGTGTTTCCAGCTCTATTTTTTTTTAGTAAGTTTTTAGAAATTAGCTTTATTAAGATAATTTTGTTGGGCTGAGCCCCCACGGTGTAGTGGTTGTGCACGGGACGCAGCCCACTGAGTTAGAGGTTCAAATCCAGCAGCAAGGCTGGGCCTTATGCTCCCACCACCAGAGGGCAATGATGCCCGCCCCCCCAAAAAAGATAATTTTGTTTAAAAAAAGACATAATTTTGTTAACCGTATAATTCACCTAGTCAAAGTACAATTTTTACAGTGCCCTTTTAGTATATTCAGAGTTTGCAACCAGAGTCACAATCAACTGCGGGATATTTTCTGCATCCCACCCCCACCCCCTGCCCCCACCAGCACTCATGCCATCAGCAGGGACTGTTTCTATCTACAGGTTGCTTGTTGCTGAGTGCCAAGGTCTTGATTCCTTCTCTTCCACTTTGCAGTCCTGTGTAGCCCCCTGTTTTCTGAGTTTCAAAACTCAAAAAATACCAAACTCACCCTCATGGAGCAGATTCTGACTCACAGCAACCCTGCAAGACAGAGTCCATCTGTCCCTTTGAGTCCCTGAGATTGTACATTTCTTGTGGCATCACCACCCTCTGGTGCAAGTGGGAGGCCCAGCCTTGCTCCTGGAGAGCTGCTGCTGGATTTGAACCGCCAAGCCAGTGGGCTGCAGTCCTGCACTCAACCACTACGCCACCGGGGCTCAGCTGAGATTGTAAATTTTTTTTAATTATGGCAAGATGCGGTGCAAATGCGGTCTGCATACAATTGATGTATGTATGGATCATGAGCAGAGGTGTATGAGTACCCAATAAAATGATTCATTTTTAACAAAGGGGGTAGAGGGGAAAGAGGAGCTTTTTTTTTTTTTTTTTTTAAAGAGGAGCTTATACCAAGGACTCAAGTGGAAAATGTTTGGAAATGAATGTGGCAACATGTGTGCAAATGTGCTTGATACAGATGATGTATTGAATGTTATAATAGCTGTAAGAGCCTCCAATAAAATTATTTAATTAAAAAAATTTATCTTAATGGGGGCTCATACAACTCTTATCACAATCCATCCATCCATTGTATGCAAAGTACATTTGTACATTTGTTGCCATCATCATTCTCAAAACATCCTCTTTCCACTTAAGCCCCTGGTATCAGCTCCTCATATTTCTCATCCCTCCCCACACACCCCTCCCTCATGAACTCTTGATAATTTATAAATTACTATTTTGTCATATCGTACACTGCCCAATGTCTCCCTCCACCCATTTCCCTGCTGTCCGTACCCCATGGAGGAGGTTATATGTATATTCTTGCAATCAGTTCCCCCTTTCTACTTCACCTTCCCTCCACCTTCTTAGTATCACCACTCTTACCACTGGTCCTGAAGTGATCATCTGTCCTGGATTCCCCATGTTTCAAGTTCCTATCTGTACCAGTGTTCATCTTCTGGTCTAGCTGGATTTGTAAGGTAGAATTGGGATCATGATTTGGGAGGGGGTAGGAAGCATTTAAAAACTAGAGGAAAGTTGCATGTTTCTTTGCTGCTACACTGTACCCTGACCAGTTTCCAGCTCTTATCTGTACCGTGTACATCCTCTGGTCTAGCCAGATTTGTAGTAGAATTGGAATCATGATAGTGGGGGAGAAGAAGCATTGAAGAACTAGAGGAAAGCTGTATGTTTCATTGGTGCTATACTGCACCCTAATTGGCTCATCTTCTCCCTGCGACCCTTCTGTAAGGGGATGTCCAGTTGCCTACAGATGGGCTTTGGGTCCCCACTCCGCACTCCTCCTCATTCATAATGATATGATTTTTTGTTCTTTGATGTCTGATACCTGATCCTATTGACATCGTAACACATGTTGGTGTGCTTCTTCCATGTGGGCTTTGTTGCTTCTCAGCAAGATAGCCACTTGTTTATCTTCAAGCTTTTAAGACCCCCAGATGCTATATCTTTTGACAGCAAGGCACCATCAGCTTTCTTCACCACATTTACTTATGCACCCACTTTGTCTATGTGATCATATTGGTCATGTACTAGATGTCAATTTCATAATTGGAAGTCTAGGGGTGGAGTCTAGCCTGTCAATCTGGAGATAGCCAATGGGACCTCTTTGAACATGGCTTTCTCTGAGAATTTTGGGAAGTCTCGTGATATTTTCCTCATGGAGATGAGAGACCATCTCACCAGTTGTTGGGAGTCACTCCACTGACAAGACAAGATGGCAGTGTCCGAGGAGCATGAGGAGCTGGAGGAGAAGCACCACGGCCTTACCCTGATGGAACCAAATCTCTGAAGCTGGAAAAGTCACAGAGAGACCTTTGCCTGCGTTGAGATGTTTCTATCACCAATGGTTACTGCTGATGGACCCTGAGCCCTAGAAATGAAGAGCCATGAGGGGACCCCTGCCAGAGCCGGGACTCTGCACCCACTGGCCTGTGACTTTGTGAGTCGGAGGAGACTTTATAGACTGGTATTGGACATATGGACAAATATCGGACTTATGACTTTGGACTGCACTGGGTTGAGATGCTTTCTCAATATTCCATTCCTCTTGTATATAAACCTTTTCCTTATATCCATATGCGTGTCTATGAATTTGTTTCTCCAGTCTACCCAGACTAACACAGTGAGCATAATGGAATGCCAGCTTAAGAGAACAAAGTGTTCTTGCATTGAAGGAGTACTTGAATAGAGGCCCAAAGTCCATCTGCTTTTTTGACACTAAACCTGTAAGTATATGCACATAGATCTCTTTTCCCATCATTTATAGTGATGGGAAATATATTTACATATATTCATGCCTGTAATTTAGATCTCTATAAATGTCCTTTGCCTCCTAGTTCTTTCCTCTATCTTCTTTTACTTTGCTCTTGTCCCACGATCACATTCAGCCTTCACTTGGATTTCAGTACTTCCTCTTGGTTATATTGCACCTGATCAAGTCCTACCAGACTTCCTATATCCTCCTTGTCATCGGTTTTGGATCACTTATTGTCCCCTTGTCCCTGGGTTTGTTAACACCCACCTCCTTACCCCTGCTTCCCTCTCCCATGTAACCCCAGAACCATCAGTCCTGTTGTTTTGTCCTCTAGATTGTTTATCCCATCTATCTTATCTAGATAGACCTGCAGAGATGATATGCACAAAAACAAGACAGGATAAACAAAGCAACAAAAGAAAACAAGACAACAACAACAAAACCAACAATAACAACTAAAAGAAAAGCCTGTAAATAGTTCAAGGTCTGTCTGTTGACCTTGAGGAGTATTTTCTGGTTGAGTCTGATGGGATGCGATGCCCTGCCCCAAAGTCTTTTAAGTATTCCCCGGCGACTTCGTTGCTCTGTTCCCCCTGCTGTTCTGTTGCACACCTTTAGTATTTTGCCTCAGTGTTTTAGGATAGATTTCTGCACTGTGTTTTCAGTGTTGTCTCCCAAAGTGCTATGGGTCAGTGGGGGGACGTCTTGTAGTGGGGCTGGCGCTATGGTCCTCTCTGTGCATTGGCTCATCTAAGCAGGCATATCCTCCTCAGGGCTTGGTGGACCAGGATGTGTTCTACTCTCTCTTCCTCTCCCTTCATTTGATCTGTGTGCTCTGGTCATACATGTCCCCCTGGGCTTCAGTTCTGTCCTCTGAAGTGAATTCTTCAAAGGTGAGGGAGGGCTGCCTATGGGTTTTCTTTTTGTTGTTGGGTTTTTTTTTGGGGGGGGGGTTTCTTGTGTCGTTTTGTTTGGCTCTGTCTTGTTTTAGTGCTTATTATTGCCTCTGCATGTCTACCTAGATAAGAAAGGTGGGATTAAACAATCCGGAGGAGACCAATGGTTGGGGGATGGGAGACATGAGAGAGGGGAAGGCAGGGAAAGGAAGTGTGTGCTAACAAACTTAGGGACAAGGGAACAACAAGTGATCTACATATACAATGGTTCTGAATACAGGCTAGTGGGTGGGAAGTCCTGTGGGTCTAGTGGTGGTGGAAGCATCTCAGCACTGGTGTGGGTCTCTATGTAGCTCCTCCAGTTCCAGGGTTCTTGCTGCCATCAGCCTAGCTTCATGTGGCTTGTCAACAGGAATGTGTATCAGAGAGAGAGAGTACATGTTCTGCTTCCAGGGAGGAAGACAGAAGTTCCCAGAATCCTCAGAGAAAGGTCATGTCTCCACAAAGGCATTATTGGTTATGATCTGATTGATGGGCTAGACTCCACCCCTTCATTCAAGTTGACAGGAGATTATGTAACGGCCACACTTCCCCAGAGGGAATCCACAGAAATCAAATTGACTACATCTGTGAGAAGAGAAGATGGAGAAGTTCAATAGCATGTAAAACCCATCTAGGAGCTGATTGTGAAATAGACCACTGACTACTCATATGTAAGCTCAGGATAAAGCTGAATAAAATTAAAAGAAATCCATAAGGTTCAATGTACAATCTTGAATTCCTGCCCCTGAATTTTGAGAACATTTCAAGAGCAGATTTGGTACATTGGACACTAATGACAAGAGACCTGATGAATTGTGGCAGGACATCAAAATCATCATTCACAAAGAAAGCAAAAGATCATTAAAAAGACAGGAAAGAAAATAAAGCTCAAAGTGGACGTCAGAAGTGACTATGGGGCTGAGCCCTGGTGGTGTAAGTGGTTGAGTGCGGAACTGCAGCTCGCGGGCTTGGCGGTTTAAATCCAGCGGCAGCTCTCAGGAGCGGTACTGGGTAGCACCCACGACCACCAGAGGCAGTGATGCCCACAAAAAAAAAAAAAGTGACTATGAAACTTGCTCTTAGTCATAGTAGCTAAAGTAAGTGGAAAAAACGATGACATCAAAGAACTAAATAGAAATTCTCAAAAGGTAGCTTTAGAAGACAAAGTCAAATAGTATAATGAAATGTCCCTTTCCCAGAGTTAGAAAGCCAGAAGGGAAAAACACACTCAGCAGCATATCTGAAACTTAAAGAACAAAAGGAAAATTCAAGTCTCGAGTTGTAATGCTGGAAGAATCTATAGGCAAAATACTGACTGATGTAGAAAACGTCAAAAGAAGATGGAAGGAATATATAGAGTCACTGTACCAAAAAGAACTAGTTGACATCAACCATCTCAGGAGGTAGCATATGAACAAGAACCACTGGTGCTGAAGGGAGAAATTCAAGCTGAATGGAAAACATCAGCCAAAAATAAGACTCCAGGAACTGATAGATACCAGTCAAAATGCTCAAAAAAGCTGATAAAGCACTGAAAACACTTACTCCTCTAATCCAGAAAATTTGGAAGCCAGCTAATTGGTCAAATGACTGAGAAAAATCTACATATATGAACCCATTCCAAAGAAAGGTAATCTAACAGAATGCTCAAACTATAAAACAGTATCACTCGTATTACATGCCAGTAAAATTTTGCTGAAGATCATCCAGCAACGGTTGCATAGTACATTGACAGTGAGCCACCAGAGGATCAAGCCAAATTCATGAGAGGACATGGAACAAGGGATGTCATTGCTGATGTCAGATGGATCTTGGCTAAAAGCAGAGATTACCAGAAAGATGTTTACTTGTCTTTCATTCACTGTACAAAGGGATTAGACTTTGTGGACCACAGCAAACTGAAGACAGTCTTGAGAAGATTGAGAATTCCAGAACCCTTCATTGTGCTCCTGTGGAACTTGTACATGGATTAGAAAGCTGTTGTACCAACAGGACAAGGGACTACTGGAGGGTTTTTTTTCTTTTTCTTTTCTTTTCTTTTTTTTTTTTTTTTGGTTTGGGCATCACTGCCCTCAGGTGGTGGGAGTAGGAGGCCCAGCCTTTGCTCCGTGGAGCTGGAATCGAACCTCCATCCCAGTGGGCCGCAGTCCCGCCACCGGGACTCAGCCCCATACTGCAGGTTTTAAAATCAGGAGAGATTTGTATCACCACACTTATGCAATCTGTGTACTGAGTGAATAATCAGAGAAGCTGGCTTATATGAAAAAGATGTGGCATCAGAAATGATGGTTTTTATTATTAACAGGTTTATGAACAACCTGCACTGCCTTACTTGCTTAAGGGGAGGAGGACTTGAAGCACTTGCTGCTGCTGATCAAGGGCTCGAGGTTTCAGCATGGGTTACAACTCCATATAAGGAAGACCAAAATCCTCACAACTGGCCCAATAGGCCACATCATGATATATGGAGAAAAAGAAGTTGTTAAGAATTTTGTCTTACTCTAATCCACAATCAAAGCTCATGGAGCAAGAGATCAAAAGACACATTGCAATAGGTAAATCAGCTGCACAAGACCTCTTTAGAGTATTGTAGAACAAGGATGTTGCTTTGAGGACTAAGATGTGACTGACCTAAGCCATGGTCTTTTCAATTGCCCCACATACATGTGAATATTGGACATTGAATAAGGAAGATGGGAGGAGAATCAATGCATTTGAATTTGGTGCTTGCAAAGAATATTGAAAGTTCCTTGAACTACCAAAAGGACAAACAAATCTTTCTTGAAAGAAGTTTGGCCAGAGTGTTCCTTAGAGCCAAGGATGATTAAATTCATCTTATATACTTTGATCAGGAGAGCCCAGTCCTTGGAGAAGGACATCATGCTTGGTAAAGTAGAGTAGCAGTGAAAAAGAGGAAGGCCTTTAAAGGGAGGGATGGACACAGTGGCTTCAACAGGGGGCTCAAGCATCGGACAATTGTGAGGATGGTGTAGGTACAGGCAGTGTTTTAATCAGTTGTGCATAGGATCTCTCTGGGTGAGAACTGTTTCAATGGTACCTAACAACTAAAACAGCAACAAACTTGATGGAAGCAAACTGCCGCCTCTTTCTTCCATGGAGCAGTCGGCAGGTTTCAAAAGCTGACATTTGGGGCTTTCTTGGTCCCATGTAGCTCCTTCACTGAATGCACACATCAGTGTGGAGTGATTTACTTGCTATGTCTCTTCTAGCCATAGTTTTTGTTACTCCCACCAAATGACTGGGTAGGACCACTAAAGTAAGATGGTTGGGACTCTAATGAGGGGAGTGTCTCAGTCATGCCGTTTCACCAGGTTTAAAATGAACTGTCTCAGAAGCTGGAGGTAAAGATTCTCACAGCCTTCAAGAAAGCAGAGCCAGGAGTGGTGTGCAATATCTGGACCCTGGGATTCCTGTGTGCTGAGCCTCCCTGATCCAGAAGTCAGAACAGTGACCCCAAAGGAGCACCAGGAAAGCACCAGGTAGCACCTGGAGCACCAGGAAAGCACCAGGTAGCACCAGGAGCACCAGGTAGCAGCGCCAAGAGCCACAGGTGACACAGGGCTTGGGCTTCCTGACCTGAGCAGTGAGTAAAGCTGAGTGTCTTCAGGCAAGAGGAGCCTTGTCTGCAGAGTAGGTGCTATAAGGTGATCGAGCGCCGCCGGAGATGAATAAGAACCGAATAATAGTTAAAAAAAAAAAAAAAAAAGTTTTGTTGGGGAGGTACTAGCCTGGGCGAGGTCCAGTGGCCCGAGAGGCTTTTGGGGCCCCTGGAGTCACTGCCCAGAGACAAAATGGCTGCACTTATATAGCCCCGGGGCACTCAGGCAGGAGTCTAGTGCCCATTTAAGGTAAAGGAATTGAGGATTGGAGGTAGATAGTAATGTCCAGGTCCTGACGTAATGCTGCTGGCTTCCTGGTCTTAGGTGTAAGTGGGTTGGGTGCACAGAGGGCCCTGAACAAAGCAGGCCATGTGTAGAGAAATTTTTAAGGCTGTGGGGAGGGAAGGTGTTAGCCAGAGAGAGGGAGGGGTCAGGCCAAAAATGGCCACCGCAGACCAGCCTTACATGTGCCTCCAGGCCCTTACTTAGGGATTTAGGGCTGTTGCCCCATTGAACTGTCGCTGAGTGCTTGGGGCTGACTCTAATGGTGGCGTGGAGTGTCCCTGAGCATGGACCAGCAGTGCTCGCCGAGCCCTCCAACATTTGCCCAAGCAGGGCAGAGACCAAGGGGTCATGTGATGTCAAAGAGAGGTGTGCCTTGGACTTGGCTGAGGAGAGGCGCCCCTGCTTGCACCCTGAACATCTGTGATCCTGAATCCAAACGTGTTAACTTCCACAACAACCCCCATAATTGTGAAGTCTGTGATTTCTGTCTGGCTGCTGTAATAAATGATCAAACCAGCAGAGAAGTAGAAAGCGGTGGGAGAGGTGATTGGTGGCAGAGCCGGCAAAAAATGGTAGCGATATGTCTGACCTTGAAACAGATGAAGAGAGGGCTTAGTAAGATTTTTATTAATTTAAGCTTATTTCATTTCAGAATTGTAGTAGCTTTAAAGCAGAAAACATGGAAATCAATGATTTGCTTGTGATTTCAGGTCAGAAACAGAAATGCTTGTGAAGGAGAAACTAGACTACATGTACTCTTTTGCATGAGAAAGTAAAACCAGGCAGTCCACTGTGCGGACAGTTGCATGGCCTGGACCCAGAGCAGAAAGTCACCAGTGGGTGGCCATGCAGGAGGACCTCAGGGAACCGCTGGTGCTCTGTGGATTTCCTCGTGCCTCTGTTCTGTCTTTGGAACTTATGAAGAATTCATATGCCTTTGCTTCCTCTTAGAAGTTGGATATCAACATAGCTTTTATTGACATGATTTTAGAGGGAAATATTAGATACAGAAAGAGTTCATCAGGGGAGGACTAGATTAGGAATTGCTAAGACTTTAAATGATTGTTTTTTAAATCAGAGTGAAGATTTAATTAGTAAAGCAGGCTTTAATCACAAAGCTGGTCATCTCATGATTTGAGGAAGCTGATGACATCTGGGAGTATGGCCTTAGGTTTCATAGGGGCTGGGTAGCAGTGTATCCCGTTGGCTTGGCTTGTAACCAATGCTGCTTTCTCATTGACCCTAATTACTGCATCCTGATTGGTCTTTATTTCAACATATTGGTTGGTCTCCTAACCCAACGCTGGTGCAGCTCATTGTCACACAAGGTGGTATCACGTGGGGTGGTGTTAGTCAACAGGCTCTCTGGATACGCCCTCCGGAATGGCTAAAACAAGGCAGTTTGGATGGGTCATCCGAATCTCTAGTTGTCCTTGACATGACCAGTGGACTAGACCAAGTGAGATCATTCAGACCCTCATGGGCCTCCCAGGTTTCTAGCTGACCCTGGCAGCCCCCCTTGAGAAAAAGGAGACTCTAAATTCATTCAGGAGACTGGGCAATGACCAATCTGGCTACTTTCAGCTGAGCTTGGACCCAGGACTAAATATTTTGTTCAGACTCCATACTCTGGATGCCCTTGACCAGTGAGCTGTCTGCGCCACCATTGGGAGGAGATGGGACTGTACCCAGAGTGTGCTTTCTTTTAATCCCCTTACCATTTGTTTTGATTTCCTTAGCAGTAAAAATGAAAGAAAAAAAGGTTATTTTTGTAATCACCACAGGCCAGAGCCCAGGACTATTTGCCAAAGAGCAAGGAAGCGGAAACTTGTTCTTTCTAAGACAAAGTGAGAGGAACCGTTGCACTGGGCCGCCAGCACCCAAAGCAGCAGCGGGGCTTCTAGCTGCCACCAGCATAGGTGGGAGCAGAGAGGAGACATGGCTTAGTTACTGATGCTCGGTGTTTTACTTACAAGACTTCTCATGTGCTTTACCCAAACCTCCTCTCCTATCTATCTATCCATCCATCTATCCATCTATCCATCATCTATCTATCATCTATCTATCTATCTATCTATCTATCCATCTATCCATCATCTATCTATCTAGTCTCTGACTGGGGAGGCTTTTGAAGTACTGGATCCACCCCCACCCAGTTGACATGTGGTACAAACTCTCCAATTTGCTCTTGGGACTCTCTCATCTCAGCAGGCAACCTGAGTCCCCTACTCTGTGCGAACACGAAGAAGATGGCTGTTGCTGACCGACAGGCCCAGGTTGTTCTAGCCTCCTTGTGTTCCTGTCCCAGGCCACTCCCTTTCAGCAATAAAAGGTTCCATTCACAGTGGCAGTTAGAAGAAGCATTCCCTTGATCCCTGTATCTAATCCATCTTGCAATAAAGCTGCTCTTCCTCTTTGCCAAATGCATGCTGCTGTGTTTTGCCATAGCCTTGACTGCAGGCAGAGGCCAGCCTTCTAGGAATTGACCTTGGGCTCATGTTGAGTCTGGTTCTCCCTCCCCCTTGTGAAATCAGAGGTCAGGTGCCACCCCCACGCATTCTTCACAGCCTTTGGTTATCGAGTGCTGACCTTGCAGAAACACACGTGGGTGGCTTGAACAGGCAGAAGTTTATCCTCAGAGTTTAGGAGGCTGGAAGTCTGAACCCCGGGAGCCAGTTACAGAAGGCTCTGTCGCTGTGTCTCTCTGCCTCTCAGGCTCTCTCTGTTGG
>PVJH01018683.1:0-44656 GCA_004026705.1 Nesogale talazaci
GTAGGGAAACAGCAGGGTTTGTTCCATACTGGTGCTGTGTATGCACATAGAAATTTCACCATTTAATTTTCATGTCTGGGAAGATAGCAGAGCTTATAATTACACCATGAGGTATAACTATAATTAGGTTCTCAAATACCATAGGTATCCCTATGATCCAATTGTAAAATAACAGAGTTTGGGGACTCTTCTTGGTGTTGACTTTTTTCCCCCCTTGAACTATCACATTCCTAAAGCCTCAGTAAGCACAGTTTTATAGTATATGAAAGATTGTTTTTGTTTTTTTAATAAAGAAGCTAAGCTTATAAAAACTGCAGTTGATATTTAACACTAATGAGTTTCATGTGTACTTGTTGATGCTTAAAAAAATTACTGTTATGACTATGAGTTATATCCAGAAGAATTAGGTTAATGGCCAAGAAAAGGTAACCTTATTTCTTTATTACCTCTGGTGGTGCTTATAAGACTGCCATTACACAATGTCCTAACCGGAGCTGCACGCTGCACTGTGCACATGCATCTTTAGTTTGCAGAAGATGAAATATACAGAAAAGTGACAGGTTTGACTCAAGTCAAAGCACCAGGCTTGTGTTTGGGAGGTAGAGAGATGGGGAATATAGATATATACATATCCCCAAAATATACTCAAGAAAAAAAAATCACATCTCTTGACATACAAGATATCATTTATGTGTAATATCCTCTATAAAACATAAACACATGCATAATTATAATAATATAGGTCAACAGTTCAAGCCACCAGCTATTCCTTGAGTATAATATGAGACAATCCCTTCCTATAAAGACTTTAGAGCCCCACAAACAGGATCACTAGGATACTAGGAATTAGAATCAACTTGATGACAGTGGGTTGGTTGGTTTGAGTGTAATAATAATAATTACTAGTATTTATGTAACTTCTTTTCTTGCAACCCTATTCAAGAAAGAGAAGGGAGAATAATAATAAGCAAAAATTAGAAGAGCACAGGAAGGGAGAAGACTCCAAAATGAAACACTCTTGCCTACCTCACTGCTCTAACGATTAGAAGTAGCCTTGTTCATGTGGAATGAGGGTTTTAGGTTCTAGGCAACAATCATTTTTGAAAGAATCAAAAGGACTTCAGGGAGAAAGCAAAAGGTATGGGAGACAGAACATGTGAGCGTGCTAATAAGGCATTTGTAAAATATAAAATCACTTTATTCCAAAATATTTCAAAAGCCAATTTCCTCTCAACACAGCTACTTCGTTACTAAGAGTCTTCTGAACCATACATTGAAACTACTTGGTCCTGAGGAGTACTTGAAAGGCTATATTGAAAATCACACTCTAGGAAATGAAAGGTAGAGTTTCAAATTACTTAAATGACTACCACTTCCAGAATTATCAGAAGACAGCAAAAATTAGAGTCTGGTTGGGAATCTTTGACAGAGAGCGAGAACTTTCCAGAAGTATAGTAAAAGAAGGCCAAACATCCAGTTACACAACCAACAGCTTAACCATTGCACCAGCAGGGCTCCTGTGCACTGAGCAGCCTTCAACACCCCCAGCTCATCGCCAGTTTGAAACTGAAGCAGACGGTGAGACGATGTCATCGTAATTCTGTGAGTCACTCTGTTTGCTCTCTCCTGGCCAGGGCTGTTCACCTACAACAGGTACAAGGCGTTCCAACCCAAGACAGCAAAGCACAAAGGACGCTTCCTGTTCACTCAGTGCCCAATAGCAATCCGAACACAGATGGCATTCAGAGCCTGAGAGACAATAAACTTCTTAACTCTAGAAACCGAATCCCACTTTAAACCTCCTGCAAAATCTGTCTAACTGGTCATGGAAGCAAAGTCTGTAACAACTCGCCTTTTATCAATTTTCTAGGTATCACCATGAGGGCTCCAGTTGGTGAGAGCCCCAAACTGGATGTTCATTCTTAAACAACCCCTGTCATTGGCAAACAATGGAAGCACTGTTCAGGATGCAAGTCTCATTCATTATTGATTCCTTTCAGTGCGTATGTATTTCAATTAACATCCACACCAGCCTGTTGCTGCTCCTTGCCACGCCCACCTGGACATGGGAAATGGTTGGTGTGTACTGTGGAGTCCATGGTGACGCGGAGCAACTTAGAGGACAGAGAAGAACTGCCCTGCGGGGGTTCCAAGCTGTAATCTGTACAGGAGTCCATTTGCTAGGCCTTTTCTCCCACAGTGTCAGTGGGGGGGTGGGGGGTGTTCAGACAGATTCTTGATTACCAGCAGAGCACTAAACCATTGCACCAGCTGGGCTTCCTGTGAGAAATAGTTAGAAATTTCACCAGTAAGCCAATTGGAAATCAGAATCCTATACTGGACATTCAGATCTTGGAACAAACTAATCAACCCTAACAAAACCATCAAGTTCTCAAGATTTCAAGTAAAGGCTTTATGCCCAAAGCAAGAGTTATACTCAGGGAAGCAGTTTTTATTTAAGGAGCTCATCGCTAAATCCAAAATATTCTGCATTCATGACTTATAATTCAACCTAACCTTCAATGAGTTAAATTCACAACACTGCATCTAACGTTAACATTGACAAATAAATCATTGTGGGTTTTTTGTTTTTTTTTCATTGCATGGTCTCTTTGAACCAGAGCTATGATTTATGCTGATCATAATTTTATGTAAAACAGCACCCCAACTTGCTGCAAAAAGATCAGAAAAATTAGCATAAATCAGGGGCTTCCCAGGCCTCCTCCAAATAATATTGCTCAAGAGAATTTGAGTCCAGGAAAAAATGGAATGGCCAATATACTTTCACAAGGCTTTAATTCTGAATCATATTATTTATGCAGCGCTGTATCACAGCCAAGTGACTTTTACTAAGTGACTCAAATAGGGAGAGAGAGAGGGAGAAGCACTGGGTGGGTGATATCTTTGGCCTTTGATCCTGATTTATGATTTCCTCCAAACAAAGGCTCAGTCTCTGCCAATAAAATAAAACAAGACTTTGCTTTCCCATCTGGAGAAAACTGTAGCAAACTTTTTGCAAATAATAATCATGGCTATTTAGTGCCCACAAGTGAAGAACAGAAGCAAAAAGGACATAAGGAGTCCACGGTCCTGGCCGAAGCACAGGAAACAATGAACAATATAAGCTGCGCTGGGGGAAATTTCCGGGGCTTTTCCAGCTCCCATCAGGATATAGCAGTCATTGTTCTTTCCATGCCTGGTGCCAAGGAAAGAAGCCATTCTGTCTCTTCCATCACTCGCTCCCTCTTCTATTCTATCAGTCTATCACTCTGATAAAAATTATTTTTAAAAAAAGAAACAGGGCAAGCAGATACTCAAGATACTCCACAATAGCAGAAAGGCAGGAACAAATCCCAGTCATTAGCAAAACTACTGATAGCAACCCTGGGGAAGTGACTTGATTCTGTATAAACTTAAGGATATTTTAAGTAAAGGGGTAGAGTCTAGTCTGTCAATCAGGTCACACACTAATGGTGCCTCCTTGTGGGCGTGGCCTTCTCATGAGGATTCTGGGAACTCTTCCTCTCTCTCTAGAGGAAGGTCACACTCTTTCTCAGCTTCACCTTCCTTCTCACACCACATGTAGCTATGCTGATGGCAGCCAGAGCTCTGGAGAGGCATCCACCACCATTAGATGCACAAGAGTTTCCACCCACTCGTCTGTGATCTTTTCGTGATCTTCCTGCATTCAGCATCACTGCATGTGCTATGTGAGTCTGAAGAGAAATGTGTGGACTAGTATCAGACATATGGGCTAATATTAGACTTATGGGCTTCATCTGGACTGGGCTGGGATGTTTTCACAAGTCACAACTGCACTTTGATAGAAAGCTCTCTATTCCACACATAGGAGTGGCTCTGAATTTGTTTCTTAAGTCAACCCAGTCTAACACCAGGCCTGTGGAGAGCATTTCTAAATGACTGGGTAAACAAAGGAGATACATGCAGACAATGGGATACTATTCAACTCCAAAAAAGAATTAAGTCCTGAAACATGTCTCAACTTGAATGAAACTTGAAAACATTGTACTAAGTGAAATAAGTCAGCCACAAAGGGCACATGTTATAAGATTACATCCACTTAAATGAAACATCTGGGATAGTTAAGTGTATAGTGTTGATACATGTTCACGGTAACCAGGAGCCAACGGGAGGGAGGAAGAGACAGAGGGGGAAGCCAGACCTCAGAAACACTGAGTTTCTATTAAGAACAATGGAAATTTTCAGAAACAACAACCATGAGCCTAAATAACGTCACTTAATTGTGCATGTAAAAATCGGTTGAAAAAAAATTTTAAACAAACAAGTGATGCCCCCCCAAAAAAAAATTTAAAACAAAAATCGGTTGAAATGACAGCGACTGTTTTGTGACATACATTTTTAGAATCGTTTAAAAAGATGAAGTGAAGGGAACTAATTGTTTGTCCTAGAATCACATGGCGGAAGAGGACTAGGGCCAATATGTAAGTACAAAGGCTCTCTCTACGTCCAAATGCGTGCTGAACCATCTCCGGACATTCTGCTACCCGTGACAGCACACTTGCAAATGGCTCAGTCACTGGACAGGCCTTCCTGACCCTGGGTCAGACTGTCAGGCACCACCTGAATCTCCAGTTTCCTGTTTGCCGACTGACTGTCCTCAGGGATCAGGAAGCACAGGCCCTCTGCTTGGCAACCAAGCAAAAACTTTATAACACTCTCATCCTAGGAGATCCCAGCCTCCTAAAATCCGGGCTGATCAGATTCAATTCTCAGATCTCTCCTCATCACTGTCCCAGCAGGCTGTTCTTGGAAGTATTCCAGTTTGGCCCCATTCCTCTTCAAATGTAGTGTACAGCGCTGAGCACAATATTCCAGATGCGGTCTCTCCAGATAGAAGCACAAACAGCCTATTATGTCCAGAAAACTGGGCACTAACTTGCAGCGAGGTCCATTTTCCTATCCAGTTCATTTTGGTCACCAGCAGCATGGGCAACAATGGCTTGTGCTCACATATGGCCATGCCCTGGCCATGAAGCTTTTGCCAAACCAAGGCCTCTTTCTTTTTAAGTTGGTTTTTTAAATGTAAATTCACAAAGTGATACAAAACAAAAATACTCACTGCCATCTAGTCGATTCCTACTCATATAGCAAACCTATAGACAGAACAGAATTGTCTCTGGGGATTTCTGTACCACTGCGTCTTTCTTTGAGCACAAAGCCTTCTCTTTCATGCAGTGAGAGGCTAGTGGGTTTTGAAATGCTGACCCTGGAGTTAGCAGCCCAAATTGTAATCGGCTGTGCCTCCATCACAGGGCTCCTTGGGCGATCTGCAGGCCTCTTCATTAACATCACATCAGCTTGTCTACAGTGTCAGCATGTGGGGGTTATGCTCTGAATATGATTTTTATTATCAGGATTGTTTCTTTCTGATTTGTCTGAACCACAGCTTTGCGAAGCATGTCTGCTATGCAAACATCCCAGTCGCTGGCAAAAATAATGAATAAGAGCCCTGTGGTGAGTCTTTTTAAATGGCAACTCATTCCCTGCTAACAGGCAGGTTTTATCAACAGAAATACAAAGTTTCATAAGACAACTGCTTTAAGAGGAACAAACAGCCTTAGTAGGCTGAGAAACCTGGAGGATGGCAGCGTGGAAGGGAGGAATAATTGGTTAATAGCAGTTGTGTTATTCACACAGTGTGAATGATCTCTTCACCAGCCCAGATGTCTCCCGGGAAGCTCAGTAAGTTATGCATTATCTCCAGGACAGAACTGGACTCTTTACAGGATGGCCAGGGAATGTCTCCAAGTTGCCTATTTTAAGCCATTTACTATAATTACACACACAATGTTGAAGAGTATCTTTGGTATTAAATTCTGTTGAAAGACTGACATTCCTACAAAATGCCTTTTTCTACTTAGCTCCATTCTGAGACAACAGATGTACTCAAGATATTAAGCAAGAGTTACTTCTAAATTGAGTCTCGTCATTTTCTTTACATTTAAATCATACACGTTAAAATCAGAAAGCATTCTGGGTATTGGTGTTGGAAAGCTGTGCAAAGGACGGAAGAACTGGAGAATCCTTTGGATAACTGACAGCAAACAGATCCATTCCTTGGCTCTGATGGAGGCTCACCCAACAGTGTTCAAAGGACCATGGAGAACTAGGAAGAGCATCACAGTAGGGCCATCGATGGGGAGGATGTGCGTGGTGCATCCTGGGGAGGGAAGATGAGGTTTGGGAACCCAGCAGGCAGTTAGTTCTACCCTGTCCTCTGAGGTCAGAGTCAGAATCCACTCAATGGCAGTGAGTTTGGTAAAGGGTGGGGTGGAGGGGGGTGGGAGCAGGATGGGAGATGGAAAAAGAGTTGTACATGCTGAGTTGCTGAGAACTAGCACTCAAAGTGATCAATGAGTTATCTTAGGATCTTTTCCTGATCACCTGAGACAAACTTTCTATGTAATTCCTAGATCATCAATTCACAGGGTAAAAATTCAGTTCCTAGACCACCAATTTCAGAGGCCACCAATTAGCCCTCCTAGGGTAAAGTAACCAGACATCCCGCTTTTGGCGGGACAGTCCCAATTTCAAATAATTTTTTCTACGTCCCGCAGCATTTTTAAAAAGTCCCAATTCTTGGAAAGAATGTACGACAAGCTAGGGGACAGCGGGAAAATGGGAAGGGAATATACCCCCTATACCCCACCCCACCCCACCCTCTCGGTCAATGGTGTCCTGCTTCACCAACGTTAAAATCTGGTCACTCTATCCTAGAGGGTTAGACGCTATCACAAGAAGGCTGCTCACAGTGAACTCATCGGACGCCAGGGATGTTTCTTACAACATACTAATCCCATCCACAGAGAGCGCTTTTGCAGGGCAGTTCAGGAAGTTAGTTCATATCATAACTGGGCAGTTATGAAGGGTGAAGCTACCTATCTGTAAGCTGGAGAGGGCTGCAAAAGAGCAGGACACAAACCCGCATTCACTCAGCACTGGTGCCCACACCCCCCAGCCCAGCTGGGCCCAGCTGGGACAGAGGCAGCATTGTGGAGGGCCCTTGGGAGAGACCAAACTTATCAGACACTCGCTTGAAGAAGTTTCTCTCACTTCATAGCATGGTACGTCCGAGTTCATCTTCATTCTTGGTCACCTCCTGCTTTCCCCCCACCCAGCCCAGCCAGGGCAGCGACCAAGATCAGGCCACAGTGTGCTAAGGCCAGAGGTGGGATTTGGTTGTTTGTTTGCTTTTTCAAATATATTTTATTGCATGTTGGTCAGAGTTTATATAGCAACTTAGGTTTTCATTAAACAATTTCTATACACGTTGTTTAATGACATTGGTTATATTTTTCGCATTATGACTTTTTTTAGTGGTTTTCTTGATATAGTATTCATAAGTTGTATGCCTCTGTGGTCAACTTGCTTTGGAAATGTGTTGTATACCCCTAGTCACAATCCGTTCCTCCCTCTTCCCGAATTCCTTGTTTGCTCCCCAAACCCCCTCACTCTCCCCAGCTCCCACCTTCCCCCTCACACTCCCAATAATTGATTGCATCAGTTATTATCTCAATGCATCTCCTCCTTCTGTGCTTCACAAACTGGAAAAACCAGCAGTAACAATAAAAAACAATATAAAATGGCAAGAATAACATAATAATATAAAAGTAGAAATACAGAGGAAGAAAGAAAAGAGCACCATCAATATTTCAAAAATCAGGGAAGAAATTTTTGTCGTGGGACAAGCAAGAAATATTTGAGCCTAGACCAACTTCAGTTTGGGTCAAGATAGTGGTCAACTGATCCAGTGTCAAATTAGACCATGTTTGATCCACCACCAAATCTGAATAAGCTCGGTCTGATAGTAAAGCTATTCGAGTCCCTGCCCTGTGGCTAGAAGGAATCTGCCAGAGGTTTAATCTAACTGGACCCTCTGCGGATGGATTTGGGGCTCCCACTGCCCCCCACCCCAGCCTTCTATAAATTGGGTGTCCACCATTTCACCTCTGATACTCTTCCGTCGTCATATTTGGGTTTTGTTATTGGCACCTGTGGATCACACAGGCTGGTGTGCTTCTTCCATGTGGAAGCACAGATGTCTGCTTGTTTGAACACACACCTTTAAGAACCCAGACACTAACTATATTTCAACAGATAACCAGGCATCATCTGCTTTCTCTGTCACACTTTGTTGTAGCCCCCTTATCTTCACTGATCCTTTCATGAAGGCAAATTGGCCAGAGTTATTGAACAGCCTTGAACCTGAACAGAGAAGGATCTCTCTACCTTGTGAAACAGACTTCAGATCATGACGATTCCACCTCTGGCTTAATAGGAGCACACAGTCCTCTCTCATCCTCAGCCCTGCTCCCTGTTAGTCCAGCCTCCGATGTTCTGTTGCAGCTGGGCGTCTCTCCTAGCAACCCTGAAAGCTGCTTGCATCCAGACATGCATCTGGCACATCCACACACAGTGTCCACGTTTCTGACTGAGACTTGGAACAACATGTCTAGAGAGTGACTTTGGCGCTGACTGTAGAGATCACTACAGCAAAACAGGCAGTTTCACTCCCACCCTAATGCATCTCGGATTTCTACATTAGCCATTGCTGTAAGTTACCACAGAGTCAATTCCAACCCATGGGGCCCCCCATCTCTACAGAGTGGAACTGCTCTCAGGCTTTCAAGGCAGGCTGTTAAGCCTTTCTCCTGAGGTACCTCTGGGTGGGCTTCAAACACCAAGCTTTGGACTCACAGTTGGGCACGTAATCATCTGCACCACTCAGGGTCTCCACAGATGTGCAGGAGAGAGGTCTCCCCATCAAACTGATGATCTAGTAGGATTTTGTCCTAATGTACCCACAACTCCAAACCAAACTCACTCAAGTCAATGCGACCCAGTCAATCAGGCTCATCGTGACCCTATGGGGCAGGGTAGTTGCACTGGGATTTTCCGAGATCTAACTCTTTCCAGGGGTGGAAAACCTTATCTTTCTCCTGCGGAGTAGCTGATGGTTTCAAACTGCTGGCCTTACAGTTAGCAATCCAACAAATAACCAGTATGTCACCAGAGAAGGGAAATGAAAAAGCTTATAGTGGAATGGTCCCATAAAATCTGAACTGTGGGCTCAGGTGGAAAATATTGGGAAATGTATGTGGAAATATGTGTGCAAATGTGCTTGATACAAATGATGTACTGAATGTTGTAGTAGCTGTAAGAGCCCCCAATAAAATTTAAAAAAATAAATTAAAAATAAAATAAAATAAAATCTTACTCTACTACTTAAAAAAAAAAAAAATCTGAACTGTGACCCTTTCAGAATCAGATCTCCAGACGTGTCTTCTGAGGTGACTCTGGGTGCGTCTGAGTCCCCAGCTTTTAGTCCCCAGCCAGTCATGGAGAGCTTTACCACTGGCACCACCCAAAGCAGTAAGTCTCTCTCTTCAAAAGACCCGAAATAGGAGTGTCCACACTACTCTCCCTCTGAAACCTAGACTGCGCTTATACTACCGCATCCATTTCAATCGCTGACCACTCAGAAGATATAGATAGTCAGTGTCTGGCATTTAAACAGGTACCTTGGTGGCAGATCTTGGAACAAAAGCTGTGTTCGAATTGACTAGAAATATCAGTGTCAACATCATTTTAAAGCCTGATAAGAATGTTAGGGGTACCTAATTCAATCCCTTTGTTTTAATGATGAGGAAACTGGGGATTCAACAGTTCCTGGGGAAATAATTCACATTTGGAATGCAACTTGCTACTCACCAATTATAAATCTAGGTGCTGCAGGCTCTGTCAATGTCTCCTAACATCTCTGCCTACCCATGGGCAAGTGGGAAGGAGGCCTACCGGCACTGTGTGTTAGGCCTTGGGCTGCTCACTGTAAGACTGGCAGTTCAAACCCACAAGCCACTATGTAAGAGAAACTTGAGGTTGTCTGCTCCTGTAAAAAATGGATAGCCTTGGAAACCCTATCTAGGGTCGATGTGAGTTGGAACTGACTTGGTAGCAATGGGTTTGGGTCAAATGACAGAAAATGTAGCTCTTTTAAGATACTCTATTTCGGGGCTGAGCCCCGGTGGCGTAGTGGTTGTGCACAGGACTGCAGCCCATTGGGACAGAGGTTCAATTCCAGCAGTGGGGCTGGGCCTCCTACTCCCCACCACCAGAAAGCAGTGATGCCCCCCCCCCCAAAAAAAGATACTCTATTTCAAAATGACAGAATGATACACAGTCAACTTTTCCTTTAGGGTCATACCAACTTAAGAGAAAAACCATTCATTCCTCCAAGGAATTGAAGGAGCATGAAAGACCAACCACCTAAGCTATTGTCAGCCAGCGTGTGGGTGGGGATGGGGCTTACTAGGGCCGAAGATAGCAAGACGTAGCATCAAAGCTGTCAGAGATTTAAACTGACCAATGGCACCAAGTGGTCATACTCCACCTCCGTTTGGGGTGTTTCCAAGATTTTCTTTCATGCTGCTAGCCTCCTAATTCTCAAACAACCGCCAATTCCTGGCGCTCATTTTAACCACCTCGCTCATTTTAACCTCCTCACCATGGCTTTTTGGAAATGAAAAGGTTGTAAATTATAAATAACGCCAGTACCTTGCAGCTAATGGCCTGTTTTGAAGGTGAAGATCAGTAACTTAGGACAACAACTCTGGTTATTTTTAGCATCACAGTGGCCAAAGGTGGAGAGATCATCTGGGTGTAGTTGTCACCACAGAAGGGAATCCATGCTGACTCCCTATGGCTAGGGCAGGCGTTCCTTGAAGAATCAGTGCTGTTCTGTTCCCTCAGACTCCCAGAGAACCAAACCAGGTACAGCAGTCAGGTTGTTGACAATTCTAACTCCTATGTGGCAAAGTCGACTGCTATTCATGACACGGCCCTGGGAAAAGTCTTCCAAGTCTTTTTTTGTGTCCGTTTTCTTATTCAAGTCGTAAAGAGAGGGGGATGGTAAAGATTAACATTTTTCTTTTTGTTTGAATGATTACTGTCTGTGATTTATTTATCTTTGTATGCCCACAATGCCCAAAAATAAAACATGCCAAGAGGATTTCTCCAGACCAGACTCACTGTCGTCAAATGGAGTGCCACTCAGAGGAACAAGCAGAACAGCCTGTGGGAAATGGTTCTTAAGATGATGGCAACAAGTGTGCAAATGTGCCCTGCATACAATTGATGTATGTATGGATCAGGATGGGAGTTATATGAGCCCCTAATAAATAAAATGATTTATAAAAAAAAGGAGGGGGAAAGAAGAGCTTAAACCAAGGACTCAAGTAGAAAATATTTGGAAATGAAGATGGTAACGTGTACAAATGTGCTTGATACAAATGATGTATTGAATGTCCTAAGAGTTGTAAGCCCCCAATAAAATCACTGAAAAAATAAAAACATAAAAAGTCCAAGACACAACTACAGGATACCAAACGAGACCTAAATAAATGAAAAAATATACCATGTTCATAGACAGGAAGATTTAACATTGTGAAAATGTCAATACTACCCAAATGATACAATGCAATCACAATTCAGATTTCTTTGAAGAAATGAGAAAACTAAACACTAACTTTATATGGCAAGGAAGGAAATCTGAGATAAGTAAAGCCCTACTAAAGCAGGATGTGGGAAACAGAATCAAGAAGAGAGCGTATGAGGACAAACTCTAAACTTACATGCTAAGGAGTCGGGAAAGCCAAGGTTCCCATAGAGCAGTGCTTCTCAACCTTCCTAATGCCATGACTCTTTAATGCAGTTTCTCATGTTGTAGTGATCCCCAACCATGAAATTATTTTTGTGGCTATTTCATTTTGCTACTGTTATGAAACATAATGTAAAAATCTGACATGCAGCATATATTTTCATTGCTACAAATTGAACATAATAAAACAGTAATTAATCACAAAACAACATGTAATTACATATTGTGAAATATTTACTTCTAATTACAAATAAATGAAATTTTGTCTTAAAAAAATGTAACGCAGTCAATGACAATGAGTACAAGAAGGAGGAAACTGTTCCCATGAAGTTGGCACAGCCCTTCTTAATATGATCCAAACTATTGAATTGCACAATGGGTCAATTCCGGTTCAATAAAATGAAGTTTTAAAAAGTAGGTGGTAGGGGAAGAATTGTGGAATTTTCCCCCACGAACTTTTGAAAGTCTCCCTGTAGCTACATGTCACTTTAAAATAAAATAAAACACACCCCTTGGTTCACCTATTTCTAATAAAAGTCAAGCATGTAAAAGCATTGACACAGAGTAAGTAGTTGATCAACACCAGCTATTACTACTACTGCCACCCTTTCAAGTCCTACACACATAATTATCCTCTTATCTGTGTTGCTTGATCCTCACCAGCTTGACAGGTAGTAAGCCCTGTGGATGATGAGAAAGAAAACAAAACAAACAAAACTCACGCATTGTGAAACCACACAGGAATGGGATAAAATCCAGACTGCTAGTTCATTAACTGAAAGACATGCTTTTCATAGTTCAACCTCTCTGAAATTGTAATTCATCATCAAATCGACAGTGTCTTAGATTCCATTACACAGGATTTTACCCTCCGTTCAATTTTAGGCAAATTATTTCATCTCTGTAGCAATGCTGATACCATGCTTCCTTGAGAAGATTGCTGCTGTGGAACAGCACATAGATTCCGATAACCCAACACGAGGGAGTCGAATGGGCCCTTGCAGTTTCTAGACTACACCCTCTCCTGGAGCAGATGACCAGGGCTTTTCTCCCACAGTGGTGCTGGCAGACGTGACTCAGCCCTTGTGCTTAGCAGCAGCCTAGTGCTTAAATACTGCACCCCCAAGGCTCTGTCTTAGAGTTGTAGTCCAGCACAAATAACCATGCCAAGCCTAACACACAATATGCAGACCTTAATCATCATCATATTTTGAACCCCTATCCATCCAAGGTAACGGATACAGTACTGCACCCCATGCCAGCAAGTCAACTCCAACACACAGAGACACTATAAGGATTTGAAGGAGCTGAAAATCCTTACAGGAGCAGACAGCCTCATCCTTCTCCTACGTAGCAACTGGGGGATTTGAACTGACGGCTTTGAGGTTAGTAATCCAACAGTTACCTGATTGTGCCACCAGAGCCTGTGCTATAGAGCTCTTCATGTAGAATATTAAAAAACAAAAACCCACCCCAAACCTCACTGCCATTGAGTGGATCCCAGCTCTCAGAAACCCTAGGGAACAGGGAGAACGACCTCAGTGGGTTTCAAGACTGTGACTTTGTTTTTTCAAAGTTTGAAGGACACTTAAAATCATCTGACCCCAAGACTTTATTTTTATAGATAAGGAAGCCAAAATCCAGGACAGTAAAGACTTGTCCACATTTCCTTATCCATAGGGATCCAGGCAGAGATCCATATTTGTGCCCATTCTGAAGAGAGGTGATCCAACAGTGTGTTAGGGTAGACTAGCGAAACAAATTCATAAACACATATATGTATATATGGGAAAAGGTTTATATATAAGAGGAATGGACCATTGGGAAGGCAGCCCAACCCAGTTCAGTCTAAGGTCTTAAGTCTGATATTAGCCCATCTGTCTGATACCAGTCTATAAATTCTTCTTTCAACTCACAAAGCACATACAATGACACCAGGACAATCACAGGCCAGTGGGTGCAGAGTCTTGTGTATCCAGCAGCAGTAGAAGCATCTCAACGTGGACAGGGGTCTCCCCATGGTTTCTCGCTGCCAGGGCTCAGGGTCTCAGCGCTGGTAGGGGTCTCTCCGTAGCCTGCCAAGTATCTCAGCACCGGCAGGAATTTCCACGTGGCTTTCCTGGCCCCATAGGTCTGGTTCCACCAGGCTAAGACCAGTCTCCAGACTCCTCCAGTCGCCAAGACTCAGGGTCTATCAGCATGCTCTCATCTCAACTTGTCAGCAGTTGTCTCCAAGGAACTCGACTGTAACTCTTTATCGGAGTAGCAAGTCATATTTTTCTTTCACAGAGTGGCTGGTGGTATCAAACTGTGGACCTTGGAGGAACAGCCCAACATAGTAAATCACCAGGGCTCCTGTGTAAATGTTTAGGAATTGAACAGTCCTTATAGCTACTGACCAGGGCAACTCATATTCCATGAAAATTTTAAAACAGTGACCGGACTCATTCAGACCCGTTCCTGTGGGGGGCCATTTACAGAACCCAGCTCTATCCTGAGGCTGACTTCAGGTTCAAAGAGTACAGGAAGATGAATTTTACTAATTCAGTTAAGACTCTTGGCACATAATAATCGCACTGACTTCATTATGTTCCGATAAACCCTTCCCGGTAACCGCAAGCAATACAGCTCAGCTCATGAGCACCCCCACTTCTCTGAAGGTTCAGCATTGAAGTCACGCCCTAGAAAGTGGCCAAGGTCTGCCCAGTCCCCAAAAAAAGCCTGGATTCTCCACCACAGAGGCCCTGCCTCTTTGGGAGGTTATGAGGGGAGATTGGAGGGGAGTGGGAGAAGGGGGAGAAGAAGGAGGGGAGGAAGTGGGAAAAGGGTGTGGCAATTCTGTGTGGAGAGAGGGATTATTTCTCAGCCTTTCCAGGGCCAATAGATACTGCCTCATTTCTGGGGTTCCTGACAGCTGGGCCAGGCAAGTGTTTTCATCTGCAACGTTTTCATTTCTTGTAGTCTTGATTTTCGGGATTTACTGTAGCCCTAGGCAACCGCCTAGGACCCTTCTGCTCCTTCATCCTCTGCCTAGGCTCCGTGCAACCTGGCATTGGTGGTGTGAATTTTTCTTGCTGGTTCTCCCAAGGTTTCTCTCATCGTAGCAGCAGTTCTCCTCCAGGTTGTGCAGCACTCCCTCATCAAGAAACTTTCCTTGAGTCCTCCTTTGCAACAGTGCGCCACACCATAAGGAGGAAGAGCTGGTGAGTCCCCGTCCCAACTGTACAGAAAGACAAACCCCCCCAAACTCCAGGAGGCTCATCCATGTATGTGTGCAAACACACCTGGCAGGTACAGAGGTAAGAGGGAGCCCTGCGCCAGGTGAGAACTGCCCCAGCCTCCCCTCCTCACAGCCCCAGATCACCACCACCACCACCCTCTCCACACACACACACACACACACACACACTTGCCAGTCTCATCTCCAGCCTTTTCTGTACAGCAGACACAATGCTAAATGAAATCCCTTTTCACTGAGAATTTTTCCCCCACTCAGAATTTTATGCCATCTCCTTACATTCAGCCAATGCGGTCAATTGGCGGGTGGATTGCTTCGCCTTCAGTTGGCAAATTGTCACATCCCTCTGAGAGGTTCAGAGACGCTTGTTTTCCTACAGAACCTGTCACCATGGCAGCCCAAGTCTGTCCGATCCTGAAGAAGGAAAACTGACCTACTTATCTCCTGGCCGCACCCACGATGGAAACAAGCTAGTAACATCTTCCACCGGGATCACTGGGCTCCTGAGCCCCAACGAGGGCCTTTAACGAGGTAGTGAGTTACGCACAGGGCTGCTAACCTCAAGGTCGGCAGTTGGAAACCACCAACCAGGCCTTGGGAGAAAGACGAGGCTTGATGCTTCTGTGAAGAGCCCAGTCTCAGACACCTACGAGGTTCTAACCTGTCCTCTAGGACCCCTGTACACTGTTATCAACTCCAGGGCAGTGTGGGCTTTTGTGGTTGGTGGGGTTGTTTGGTGGGGAACCATGCAGATGAAGGCAAAGAATCCATTGCTATGGTATAGCCGTGAGGGGGCACGTTGGACAGTGAAGACCACCGGTCAGAACATGGACGCTACTGCCCTTGTTCAATGTCAGGGCCAAATCATCAGGTTCCCCCCAGTCCCTACAGAATCTCACCCACAGACAAGGCAGTGGAGGAACAAGGCCCATCGCCTTCTTTGCTTAGAAATGCGGGGAAGGAGATCCAAGTCAACTTTGGCAATTATGGTTTAACCAGCAGTCGGGAAAGAAATTGTGTATCGCTATGGCTTATTTACGTATCCTACTTACATTTCAAGCCAGGATAGATGATATCAGACATCTGCTGGGCACAGCTGGCTTTGGAAATGCCGGAAAACAGATTCCATTTTTTCAAACCATATTTACATACCTTTTGGTAGCATAACACCAACTTATTATTCCCTTTTTATGAGTTCCCCTGGAGTCTACCCTGATGCCCAGTGAACCATGGGTGTTCCCCAGGGGATTTGCAAAAGTGAGTTTTTCAGAAGCAGACCACCAGCTTCTTCCAAGGCACCTCTGGGAATACAGGTGTCCGTCTTTGGGTTAGCAGCCACGTGACTAACCATTTGGCCACTGGTGGCCTCCCACTGTCCTCCAAACCAAAGCCACAGCCATCAATCCAATTCTGACTCATATGGACCCTATAGTGTAAGGCAGAACTGCACAAGGGGGTTTCCAAGACCATAAATCTTGACAGAAGGAGATGGCCAGGTCGTGCTGCCATGAGGTATATGGTGTATTCAGCTTGTCAGTTGGCAGGCAAATGCTTTAAGCACTGTGTAAACAGACCACCTCCAATGATCTTCCACGATGACTAAAATAGTGAAGCAGGTGATTGAAACCAATGAAACCGACAGGCTCCTCTGTTTGTCCTTTGGCCTCAAGGTACATCTGGGTTACATGGTCTACGTTTCTTACTTATCACCAATTCTACACGTTCAACAGCAGGCTGATGCTCCAGAAACCACTGTGCTTTTAATGACTTTTAATGACTTGAAGCATGTAGTAATTAATGCTTGGGGGAACTTACTTCGCTGTGGGTCAGCCATTTCACAAATACAGGGCAATGGGTCCTACCTACCATACCATGATCAGGTACCCAGGTAGCTCACAGCCTCCTTCTGGGAGGCTGCTTTCTAATGAACCAAGAAGTCACTTTTGCTGAGGGATCTACATTTTCTAAGCTGGCAGGCAAAGAAACTCAGCAAATGCCAATCTTTGGGGACTATGGATTATTTGTTTGTAAGGGGTTAAGCTACTGCAGGTGTGTGTGAAGGAGGCTTCATCAGTTTACTCAGACCCCCGTTTAAGAACCACCAACCTGATCAACAGCTGGGGGCTAAGCCCCAGTGGCGTAGTGATTGTGCGCGGGACTGCGGCCCACTGGGATGGAGGTTCAATTCCAACAGTGGCTCCACAGGAGCAAAGGCTGGGGCTCCTACTCCCACCACCAGAGGGCAGTGATTTCCCCCCCCCCCAAAAAAAAAACCAGCCGGGTCCCTCAGACAAATGTAGCCCACTACTACGTCCAAAATGATACCTCCAGAGGGGGTAGCCAGAGGTCGATGGCTGGCTAGTAGGTGTCTACAGAAGTCCAGGATCCCTGGCTTCATAGAGGGGCAACTCTGACTTCAACAAGAGCCATCCTGGCTGCAAAGGTCCTCACAAGAGCAGCTGAGGCTGCAGTGAGCCAGCTCCTCCCGCGCCTACCCTGCCTAATTCTCTTCGTTTCAGGTCTCTCCCCAGAGCTCACCCATTCTGCCTCCTCTTCTGGGATCAACATCGATGCCAGACCGGCAGCAGTTCTGTAACCATGAACATTAAAAGCTCAGGGATCACACGGAGGAAGCTCCATGATGCAGAGAGAATTGTTCTATCAGAGGTCCGACCAGGCCCCAAACAACCTCTGAACAGCACCTGTGGCCTGGCCATTTGGTTCAAAAGTTGTGCATCTTTTATAATCTCCTCAGATCACTTTATGAACAGCAAGCCAACGCAGGCTCCAGGGCAGAGGTCCTCAAACTTTTTAAACAGAGGGCCAGTTCACTGTCCCTGCGACCGTTGGAGGGATGGACTATAGTTTAAAAAAAAAAATCTATTGGGCTGAGCCCTGGTGGCGTCGTGGTTGTGCACGGGACTGCGGCCCACTGGGACGGAGGTTCAATTCCAGCAGTGGGGCTGGGCCTCCTACTCCCACCACCGGAGAGCAGTGATGCCCCCCCCCCAAAAAAAAATCTATGAACAAATTCACTGCGGGTCCACAATGAGTCAGCTGCTAAACAGGACAGGCAGTGGCAGCAAACACACTCCCCCCCCCCCACACACACACACAGCCGGATAAATGTCCCTGGCAAGGCTGCATGTGGCCTGCGGGCCACAGTGTGAGGATACCTGCTCCAAGAGCAGGAGAGAAACAGTGCACATGAGTACCACCAATTCATGAAGAAGCGAAGCAAGATATAGCACGGGGCTAAAGGGGCTAAAACACGTCACAATATCATGTGACACCATAGCAAGGGATGCCAGGTCTAAGGTTTTCAACCTTAGCCACCGGAGCAGGCAGCACAAGACATGCTTGCTTTACAACTCAGAATCCTACAACCATCCTTCTTCAGCAACCTGACAAGAACAATTCTACATGGAAGTATGAAAATGGGTCCTGAACAGTACTCACTGAGATTCCAAACTTTAACAGGGAATAATTCCTAGAGTCGTGAAATTATACAGTCCCTACAAATACCACCTAGGGACCTGAGGGTTGGGCACTGGACTGCTAACCACAAGGTTGGTGGTTCAAACCCAGCAGCTCCTCCACAAGACAAAGACAAAGCTGTCTATCTCTGCATAGGTTCATAGTCTCAGAAACCCTTTATAGGGTCTTATGATTCTGAATTGACTAGATAGCCATGGGTTGTTGTTTTTTGTTTTATTTTTAAGTAGCACAGTAGACACTCAGCTACTAGCCTGAAGGCTGATGGTTCAGATCCATCTAGCAGCTCCACAGAAAAAAAAATCTGTGACGATATGTCTTCATAAATGAATATTGCCCAGAAAACACAAAAGAGCATTATCTACCAGGGAACTTGTAGGGTCCACAGTCAACTTGTTTGGGATGGGGGAGGAGGGGTCGGGGTTTGCTTTTGACTTTCATATCATCTACTGCCTCCATGCGAAAGCAGTTGACAGGCCAAAGCAGGAATCACAAGCTACTGGCTCTGCATTACCAAGGAGGCAACATCATCTTCTAGGATACCTGGAGACACTGGCTCCTGGATGAGCATCCAGGCCGCAATTCAGTTTAGGGAATGGATTGAGTTAGGAATGTCACAGCAAAACTTGAGTAGTGTTTAGTGCCTTATTACCAGAGGGCTTGGTTGTGCTAATATGTTAAAAGTGTAGGGCTGAGCCCCAGTGGCGTAGTGGTTGTGTGCGGGACTGCGGCCCCCTGGGACGGAGGTTCAATTCCAGCAGTGGGCCTGGGCCTTCTACTCCCACCACCAGAGAGCAGTGATGCCCCCCCCCCAAAAAAAAAAGGTGTAGAAAAGATACCCCCTATGAAAAACTCAACTTGAAATCACACTACTGTGTAGCATTGGATAGCACGTTACACACACTCTCATTTCACCTTGACAGCCCTCCGTTGAAGGCTGGTCTTATTACTTTCATTTCATAACTGTTTAAATGACTTACCCAGAACACAGAGCTTGCTAAAAACATTAGGGTCAGGTTACCAGATTCTCAGCTTAGGATTTCTTCCCATAAAATGTTACCAAATTGTTCTTTGTTTTCTCAGGATAATGAACAA
Source organism: Nesogale talazaci (assembly GCA_004026705.1). NCBI lineage: Eukaryota > Metazoa > Chordata > Mammalia > Afrosoricida > Tenrecidae > Nesogale > Nesogale talazaci. The sequence continues at coordinate 19,527 of PVJH01018683.1, forward strand.
AGTCTCAAAAATATGGTACCTTCCTTAAGCCTTCTGGACTTCATATGATGAACCTGTATTTATTTTCTAGGAAGAAACAGTATCAGTAGCACATCTTCCTGAATAAGACCAGAAATTATCATCAAAAGTCTCATCAACCTATCATAGACTAAACTGTGCCACCTCCCCAAATATGTACTAACTTGGCTAAGCCATATTCCCAGAACTGTCTTCTATTTTATAATCTGATGTAAGTATCTTCCATTTTGTGATTCACTACACATTTCAGTCTCTATATGTTAACAAAGCAGGCTTAGTGTGGGGTGTATCTTGCGACACATCCTTACAAGAGGGCAAACTTAAGCCTTGCTAAGCAACACTATCTCCTAAGAGATAAAAGGTGAGGGAAGTCAGGAGAGACGAGAAGAACCTCACTACACCCAAGAAAGAAATGTTCGAAGCAAAGAGCACCCTTTGGACCTGAATTCCCTTTGCTGACAACCAGTTAGACCCAGGAGAAGATCGAGGCCAGAGGACGATCTTTAAAGCACAGTACATCCATGGCTGTTGAATGGAGGCAAGAATTTTTTTCCCTTAGAGCCGATGCCCTACATTTCTTACATATAGCCTCCTAAACTGTGAGAGAATGAGTGTTAAAGTCATCCACTTATGTATCTGTTACAGCATCACTAGATTTCTGAGACAGCCAACCTCCACCACCCCCACCCCCCACCCCCCAGCCCTTCAATGATTCTAAACAATCCAGGCTTTCTAGTGAGACAGACCAACTTCGGAAACACAGTTGACACAAGGCTGAGGTAGATCTCGCTCTATGGACTCAAGGTGCTCCACATTTCTGACTGATCTGGTTCATGTCAGTTGCGCACACATAAGCGAGAAGGAAAAAGAAGAAAGAACCACTGCGCAGACACAAAGGACAGAGCCCTTGAAAGTTGGAACCTGAGTAAGGTGGAAACCTGTCAGAGTATTTGAGAAAAACTCAAATACTTCCCACTAGTGGAAAGGACGGAAAAGTGGTAAGCTTGCACCCTGTGAAAGCTGGAAAACATTTTGAGACCCAGGAAAAACAAGGCAGTCAGAATGAGCTCCAGCTCTCACAGGTTTCACTGGAATAATTCTTAAGAAAGCCTTCTGATTCCGCTCAGTGGATATTTGCTGACTTTTATTTGAGGCAGTGGGTGGTTTCCACACTTGCCAAGTTGGCACTGTGAGTTTGCAATACAAAATATGTTTGTAATAAAGAAATCAGATGGGGACTTTTAATATTTCCAATGAGAGAGGCAAGCAGGTAGATAGATGCCTTCAATTACAGCCTGTGGGAGTGCTAATGAGAGCTAATTACCCTACTTATTCCATGAGCCAACCAGCTAGCAACAAGAAATGTCTGGTAAAACTTGCTGGGTTCTCATATGTACTATGCAGGCTTTGTTTCAAAGGGCTGGTGCCAAAGTGCTTTGGCTGAAACGATCAAGACAGGGTTGCTCAACTGGATCATTATCTCAGGATCACAGAGCAGATTATTTAGTCCTTTGTAGTCTGTAATCAATAGCCAGGTCAGTAACAATTTTCTTCTTCTCAGCCTACTCTCTTCACCACTATCACAGTCGCCACCTCTGCCCTCAAACTTTGACTTTGGCTGCAACTTAAGAAACCAAAAAACAGACCTGGAATTTAAGGGAAATACTTGCTTAAAAATTAATGCCCTACACTCGAGCTTGCCATTGTCATATAGTGTGACCAACTAACATTATGAGTTGCTAACCACAAGATCAATGGGGGTCTGAAACACCCCACCCCGAGGCACTGAGGAGAAAAGACCTGGCACTCTGCCTCAGGAAGATGACAGGCTGGGAAACCCTATGGGACAGTTGTACTCAAAATCAAGTCCATGGTAACAGAGGGCTGGTTTGGCTTTTTTGGTGCTACTTCAGTTCATGGAAGAGTGCATCTGAAAACCAAACCAAAGTGATTGCCATCAAGTCGGACTTAATAAATAATTTTTAATTTAATTGCTATAAGGACTCACAGCTAATAGGAGTAGAAAACCCAGTCTTTCTCCTGCAGAACTGTTGGTTGTTCGACTGCTAATCATGAGGATCACAGCCCAACTTGTAACCACTACAGGACTGTGGATATTCAAGACTATGACTCTTTTTTTTTTTAGATAAATAATTTTATTGGGGGCTCTTAAAACTCTTACAACAATCCATACATCGATTGTATCGAATGCATTTCTACATATGGTGCCAGCATCATTTTCAAAACATTTTCTTTCTACTTGAGGCCCTGCTATCAGTTCTTTTGACTTTCACTCTTTCCTGGAGTAGAAAGCCCCATCTCTCTCGCTCAGAGTGGCTGGTGGTTTTGAACTGTGGACTTTAGATGAGCAGCTCAAAGCGTAACCATTGCACCAGCACTTTGTATCCCCAGAACTCCTTGAGTACTACTTATGGTTCTTATAATAAGCTTGCTATCAGCCATTAGAAACACAGCAACTGGTCTCTAATATTCTGGGGCAGAGGGGGAGGTCCAGGAATGAGAGAGAGAAATGGACTGCAGGTTTTTCCTGAGTACTACTTAACAGCCATGAGACCATTAGAACAAGATAGTGGCTGGTGACAATTACTGGGTGTTTTGATCAAGCGCCCAATAGATAGATAGTCTTTTTTGTTTTGTTTTTAAAAGAAAAAGTGTAGAAGAGAAATTCAAATTTGAATAAAAAAACAGGACACCTTGAAACTGGTGAGATTTCCTAATCTAATATTTATGCCTTCGAATGAAACTACCTCATGAAATCGTCAGCACAGTAAACAATTGAGCTTAAGTAGGAAAGACTGTTTGTCCTGAATGGGGCAGTCGTTTAAAGAAATTTCTGCAGGAGGGCAAACAGAGCAATAACTGTCAAACACACAGGAGAAGCTTAGGGGCTGGAGAGCCTACATTAATTAATGGTAGTGAAGCAAGCTGGGCCAAGAGATAGCAAGAATGCTAGAATGCTGATGCACCAGGAGGCAAGTAACCAGCGTCACTGCAGTGTACGGAGTCGAAAATGTAGAGAAACTGGAATGGGTGTATGTTTTGTTCTGTAAACTTTTGCTTTAATTAAATTCTTTATTAAGAAAGGAGAATAGCACCTCTGCATTCCATTTTCTGTGGAAAGCTAGAGGCCCTGAAGTTTAATTTTCCTTTTCATGAAAGGCAATGAGTGGGTACAGGGGGCTATTACTAGATAAATCTAGGGTTCAATATATGTAAAAGAAATGGTGCTTCCTGCTTGAAGGCTAATTATTGTTTATCTATCTTAAAACATGTATGAACTGAGTTGCACCTACTTGGCTGAAAGAGTCCGATTCTTTTCTGTCTTGGCAACCTCTTGCCAGGATTGCCTGCACCACATCACATTCTGGTCTAATGCTTATTACACCATACAACTGATTCTGTTATATACATCTGGTGAACAGTTCACTCACCCTGATCTTTAAACCCTAAATATATAGAAGAGAGCTTACATGCCAATGCCATGTCATCACTGATATTTAAATATACCTGTATTTTAAAGCATCTACATAAGGTCTGAATTGACAAAAACCCAGCCTAATATATATATATATATAAGATATATTTTTAAAACTTTCCCATCTCTGTCACTCCATTGCTAACAACCCAATCCCACTGCCAACTGAGTCCAACTTGTAGGATTTCTGAGACTGTAAGTCCGTCCTTAGGGGCACTAAAAGCTTCATCTTCCTCTTGAAGAGCCACTGATGGTTTGACCCACCAACCTTCGTTAGCAGCTGAACAACTAACCTACCGTGCCACCACCACAGCCCCTTTGTTCTTACTAAAGATGGGGTGAGAATGAAAAGTTATCAGGGAATTGATCTAGAAGTCCTACGTCAGAGAGCCAAAACGTTAATGATTAATTCTCTAAAGCCCCATCCACATTAAATTCACCTTTTCCCACATCCAGTTCCTAGGCTAATGCATTGTTAGAAATATAATCATGGCTTTACGGTCCCAAAAACACAAAGGACCCAGACATATTTTAAAGGCAATTCCCAAAGGGCTCAATCTTTCATTTCATAGAAACAAGAATATGTTAGACTATAAAATGATTCTATGTTGAAAAGAGCTTTAATTGGCTTAATTTATTAAAAGGGTAAATGCTTGGCTAGTCTTATAGAAGGTAAATGGCAAGGATGAAATTATTCAAGCAGAAATGATTTAATCAGCCCCAAGTAACATTAGTGATGTTTTTATGTGGTTCATATGGTCTATCATGACGGCCCATCAGATTTGCCCCAACTCTCCCCACAGCACGTGAAAGGAAATTTACTTAACTCCCGCCCAGCCCCAGGGCATTTAGCAATTGTGTCTTTTGTTAGGATTTTTTACATGCCTCCCCCCAACCACCCACAAACACACACACATACCTGATTTTTTTAAGCACCACTTTGTTACCTGAATATTTCTGAAGCATGGACAAGTAACAACTCCATAAATGATGCCAAAAATGTCAGCTATGTGTAAAGGAATGACTGGGTTCTTGCTCTTCCAGAGAGCTGCCTGCACTTGTCACTTGGACACCTAGACAAAGTGTGCTATGTTTGGGCTGTTAGCATGGGTCCTATGAGAGGGGATTCATCAGGAAATCCTTTAAGCAGATTTCAGAGAAAAAGAGAGTATTTCCACCACAGAGAAGTCCAGAGACAAGGAAAATGAGTAGGTCCAAAAAGCTGATGGCAATTAAATGTACAGAGTACTTACTAAGATTTCTTAGGCCCAAGTCTTTCTAAACTTGTTAAACAAAAAGCCCGTCAGCATTGTGCTATTAGAAACCAGTGACTGAGTCCCCACGGGTGACCCATCCGCCAGTTTGTCCTGCTGGGGAGGATTACTGGTTGTGGTAATGTTGGGAGCTACCCCAGCAACCAGCGGTCTTTCAAACACCAACAGAGTCACCCACAGCGGACAGGTTTGGGTGGTGCTTTCAGACTACGGCAGACTAGGAAGAAATGCCTGGCCATCTATTTCCAACAAGTGAGCCAATGAATCACAATAGAAGAGTTCTGCCTCGCTTGCTTTTGGACCAACAGCTAGAGGAGGATGTCCTGTTTGATGACAGAGAGGGTCGCTGAAGGGATTGGAGACTTTCAGGCTGATGGACAGTCACACTCACGGAAGCAAGGGATCCGGACATGGTGGTGACGGTGAGGATGATGCTGACCAAGTGCAGCAGCTAACAATAGCAATGCCACCATTTGCCAGGCGCCAAGGTAGGCATTTTGGATGTACTGTTTCAAGTTCATCTTTTTACGTCATCCGTACTTGTTATAGATGGGAAAACCTGCCTGGGTCCTGGCTAGGTACGTATCAGAGTCACAAGGCTAACACACAGTGAGGCTGGGATTCCATCCAACATGTATCTGAGTCCAAGACCTAGGGCAGCGTGTGCTCTCCCCTGCCCAACGACACTACCAGAAATGACAATCATAGGATTGTTTCATAAGTCACCCAGCTCCAGAGTTAGAAGCTCTGGGTTTTAATTATGCTTCTATTGAGTAGAGGTTTGTTTCATTTAGTAGAAATGAAAAAAGTATTTAATCTCATAAGGTTGATCGGGGAAGCAAATAAAAAATAGTCCCTGTGAAAGGGGTTGTCGGACAACCAACAGCCAAGTGAGCGCTGGTTCTTATTGCTACCTCCTTGGAAGCTAGGGAACGGCACGAGGGCATGGAATCCGCACACAGAGCAGGGAAGGAGGTACTTTGACAAAGACTGAACAACAAAGAACCTGACGTCCAAAAGAACAAAATTTTAGAGACCAAGGGAAGAAGGAAGATCTGGGACCAGACCACCATTTCGGCTCAGTCTATCTTCTCATGCACCAGACAAATGACACATTTATTACGGGGCCACAGTTCATTTGGCAGGCTGCTGGTCATCATTCCTCGGCTATCTTGAGGGCCAAATAAGCAGGTCTTACTGCCCAGAAAGAGCTTTGTCCTCTCTCAACAACTTTCTCTACTCTTTTTCCTATTCTCTCCCACACAACACCTCCCTTCCCCCTATACACAAATATAAAGGGTTTTCCACGGTACATTCAGGTTAGGAGCTTAAAGTCCACTCAACCTCAATAGGAACCTACAGTAGCCTGCTCTGGAATATCGTGTTAAATATCAGCAGTGTGGTAATAGTCAATTCCAAAAACAAGATGGTTTATTTCAGTGTACACAGGGGAAGATGGGAGACTGAAGAGAAAATAAAAGACTACATACAAACTTTAAACTGTTATATCACTAAAAAACAATATTAAAAGACAAGCTAAACAAAAAAGTAAGGGAAACAATCACCAGCACTACGACCAAGGGTGAATGAGGGAAACACATAAACTAAAATTTATGACAAATGAGCAACTGCTAATATCCAATAAATAAAACAGGCAAAGGATATGAATCATTTGTTAAAGAAAAAACATAGCAATAGTCATATAAACACATTTGACCTCAATATCAAATAAACAAAAAAGGAAAGCCAAATGCATTTCTGGTAGAAAATCATCAAATATTAATAAAATAAGAACATCACCCTAAGAAGAGAAGCAGGAGGAGCTGCGTAGGCTATGCCTTGAGTCGCTAACCGTTAAGGTGGACAGCTGAAGCCACTAGCCATGCTGTATAAGAAATAGGAGGCCTTTTTGCTCTCCTAAAGAGTTATTTTATCTGAGACCCATACAGAGCAGTTCTACTCTATTTTAGAGGGTCACTATGAATCAGTCAACCTGTCAGATGTGTAGCAGGAACAAAGTAGAAGATCATGAAAAACCACAGAGAGGATTTTATAGTCCTTAAGAATCATGTTATTTTTAGGTCAGATACCTAAATAATTTAAAAGTGCAAATATTTTAACAGCATGAAAAATGCAAACTGAACAACATCGAGCGAAACAATGAAGCACAAAGTTGGATGCTCAGGATATTTCAATGATGAAATAAGCATGGGGAACGGGAAGAGGCACATCCACGCTGGTTATACCTCTGCGGTCAGATTATTGTTTTCTTTTGTGTCTTCTCTATATTTTTCCTACTTTCAAATTTTCTAGATGCTGCATATATTACTTTCATAGCCTCCCTCCCCCCAAATAAATGAATAAAAAGCCCCAAGTGCAAATCCACAACAAACAATGGATGAAGTCCTGATAGGCCTCACTAGGTCTCCACTACATTCTGACAGATACCAAAACACTACGTGGTGGGAGAGAAAATAAGGCAGTGAGTGAAGTCAGGGAAAGGCGGCTTTGTTTTAAATCTGGGGCTGGGAAAACAGTCTCTCGATGTGAAAACAAAAACTTTCTATGTCCCACTTATCAAAACATATTTTGGGAACCCACTAACCAAAACAGTCTCCATCAGAGGATTTAAAAACCCACATGCCAAAATGATCTCTCCAGAACAAACATATCGAGGCAAGCAGGAAGTTTACCAGAAACACCCTAAGAAGTAATGATTGTTTTCACAGCCCTGATGAACGCCCATCAGCTCGTGTTAGTACACAGTGTGACACAAACAAACCTCCAGTGGGTTGGTCCCCACTTCCTCCAGGACAGCATGACTCTGCCGCACGAGGGGCTTCGTCGGCAAGTATCACAGATGCTGCTGAAATTAGACTCTTTGCAGGGTCACCTGGTTCTACAGTCTTTGAGAAGGTTTTGTTGGCGTAATAGTTAACTATGCCGAACTCACAGCATCTGTTATCGTGTTTCATCCTCACAACCCTGTACAGTGAGCCGGGGGTGGGGGGGGTGGGGGGAGGGAATGACTGACAATTTCGGCCAGATGCCTTTGGGTTATGGCGCATCATCCTGTGCACTATGGAAATCTCAGGCCTCTCCTCGCTGTGTGTCAGTAGTTCTCAACCTATGAATCGTGACCGCTGCACAGGGGTCGCCTGATTCATAACAGTAGTAAAATGACAGCTATGGAGTAGCAACAAAAATAATTTTATGGCTGGGGGGTCACCACAATATCAGGAACTGTATTAAAGGGTCGCGGCATTAGGAAGGTTAAGAACCGCTGCTGTATGAGAATTCCAAAGAACGTCTCCAGACATGGCCCAGTGACTGCAAAACCACTCTCAGTTGAAAACCATGACAGCAAAGTATGTATTATTATAAAGAAATTGATCCATATTTCTCTCAAAACTCACCTCCGGCTAATCAATTCCAACTCATAGCTACCCTACAGGAGAGGGACTGCCCTGGAGGGGTTCCAAGATAGGAACTCTCTAGGGGCATCGAAAGCCTCATCTTTCTTCCGCAGAACAGATGGTGGTTTTGAACTGCTGACCTTGTGGTCAGCAGTGCAATTCCTAACCCTCTACAAAACCAGAGCCCCTTTAATGCCAGAGTCCAAAAACCCTTAAAAATACATTGCATTTGTGCACAGGTAGAAATCTAATCTTATAATGTAACTGAGAGATATGCATTTGTTATATCTGAGTCACATTTGAGTTTTGATAGAGTCTGTATAGTCTTCAATGCAGTCGAGATGAGTGAACTTTAATGCTGTCACACAGAGAGTATCCTGAGTAGCCCCTTGCAACAACAGCGTAAGTCATGGTCCCCAGCAAGTACATCATCTCTGAGAAGAAAGAAGACATTCCCATTTAGGATTGTCTGTTTCGGTGACAGGGTAGTTTTCTCACTGGTGAATGGGTGATGATGCTAGAGAAGTTACCGAGAGAGACTGATGGCCCATACAAGTACGAACTAAGTTCCTCGTTCCATTTCATAAAACAAGTAGATCTGAACTGTGGGCCACTCAATGAATGAATGGAGGCAGGGGAAAAGGAGCAGGATTCCACAATAATATTTGAAAGGCAAAAATGATAAACAATGTTTAATATAATTAAAAAATATTTGACCAAGATACAACAATTGGTCTTTATTTGCCTGGAACAGGCCAGGAAAAGAGAAGACCAAGGAACTGAACTGCATGTTTCATTGCCTACACACATGAACTGCTGCTTCCTTTGTCATGAGATCAAAAAAACTGATGGTGTCCAGCTACCCCTACTGAGCACTGTGATCAAGGATTCAACAGATGAATCTCGATCAAAGGAGGGAGGAGAGCATGTGAGACATCAAGTCAAATTTCTTACAGAATCCAGACTTACTGGACTCCACGAGACTAGCACAACCCCTGAACTCCTAGGAAAATTTTGAACCTTGAACTGCAACTATCCAAACTATCCCCTGAATTTCCTTTCAAACCAAATGACAGTTTGGCTGAATCAATAAAGAATGGCATCCATGGCACTGTGTTCTTTAACAACTATGTCAAGATGAAATGAATAATCTCCTTTATAGAGATGAGCACATAGCTGTTTCCTTTGAAGCGAACAAAGGTTGTAGAGGTCCCAAATGTCCACCTCTTCCAAACTTCTGCCCCACTGCACCATCTCCAGCATCAGCAACTTGCATCTGCCTTTGGATTTGACAGTACATCTCACGTACTTACAGTTAAGTGGCTTATCTTCTCGGGAAGTAACAGGGTAAAACTTGGGTCAAGAAGAACTTGGAAGTAACAGGGACAACTCAGGGTGCAGTCCGATGAGCAGGTCTGTTTTTTCCCCACCCTCTAAGCATGGTCCCTGCTGGGGACCTTCTCAGACAAATGTTAAAACTCTTAGCTCTGTGGGCTGGCAAGCCCCACTGCAGCCATCTCAGGGGTCTCCTGATCCCAGATGTTGAGCAGTGGTCTCACTCGTGTCTCTGTTGAGTCACAGCATCTCTCCCAGTCTCCATGTCTCCCCTGAAGCCTGGCAGGCTAGCCAAACTTCCCAATCCCCTGAGTTAGGGTTCTAAAAACCTTATTTGCATGATCCCGCCTCACTATGGTTTCATGTGCTTTATTTACATTTGACTTAATAGCAGTGAGGGAGTGGGTAGGCATTTACCTTCATAGCATGCTGTCCAAATCTCTTGATGAGGCACAAGCACCTTATTTGTATGGTCCTATACACTCACCCGGGAGAATCAGAAAGACTGGCTCACTGCCATGGCACATAGGATTGGGTAGAGCGGTGTCTGTAGGCTTCCCAGATTTTAACTCTCTCTAGAGGTAGGACGCCTCATCTTTCACCTGCAGAGTGGCTGGTGATTTTGAACGGCTGACCTGAGGTCAACAGCCCAAGACTTAACTCACTCTGCCACCAGGGTGCAGGGCCCTAGAAGTAGGTAATTCACTAGATCACACAGATCACGCTGTTAGCAGAAACTTTACAGTAGAGAGGAACAGTTTGGGGGTCAGTATGTCTAAGTCAGTGGTGGTGAAAAGACCTGAGGAACCAGTGGTGAGAGTGGAGATAGGAGGAGGGTGGAGGGAAGGCAAGGTAGAAAGGGGGAACCGATTACAAGGATCTACATAGAGCCTCGTCCCTGGGGGATGAACAACAGAAAAGTGGGTGAAGGGAGACACTGGACAGTGTAAGATATGAAAAAATAATAATTTCTAAATTATCAAGGGTTCATGAGGGAGGGGCAGCAGGGAAGGAGGTGGGGAAATAAGGAGCTGATATCAAGGCCTCAAGTAGAAAGCAAATGTTTTGAGAATGATGATGGGAAGAAATGTACAAATATGCTTGACACGATGGATGGATGGATGGATGGATGGATGGATGGATGGATGAATGGTGATGAGTTGTATGAGCCTCCAATAAAATGATTTTTTTTGTGGGGGGGGGCATCACTGCTCTCCGGTGGTGGGAGTAGGAGACCCAGCCCCACTGCTGGAATTGAACCTCCGTCCCAGTGGGCCGCAGTCCCGTGCACAACCACTACGTCACCGGGGCTCAGCCCTAAAATTATTTTTTTAAAAAGACCTATGAAGAGCATAACCAGTCACTGATCTGTACATGTGTGCTGTTGCTGGGTGCCAGCGTCAGTGCTGACCCACAGCAGAAGGAAACATCTCCGCACAGCCCTGCACCATCCTCAATTACACACAACTGTACACTGAAGCCCCTTGTGGCAGCCACAGTGCCGATCCATCTCCTTGAGGGTCTTCTCCTCTGCCCCGCTATGTTACCAAGCATGAGGTCTCTGCCCACAATATGTCCAAAGTATGTCAGCCAGCCTCTTGCCATGCTTGTCTTGGAGGCACACTCTGGCCAGGCTTCTACCAAGACATCTTTCTTTGTTCATGAGCTATCCGTGTAGAAATTATTAAATAAGTATATGGTCTGCTGTGCATACTTTACCCCTAAAAGGGCTGGAAAGATTACTTGAAAGATCAAAATGACAGTGCTGGTTAGTCAGGACAGGGTCCCTGGAGTACCGCAGACACACCTGACTCGCTGCAAACTTGCAGAATCAAACGGAGTCTTTCAGAACAAAGCTCCTGCTCTTCTGTGAAGCAGGGCCAACTTCCTGTGCAGTCACATTGAACCCCACGCCGAGGAGGCCTCACATAATCTTGGGGGTACCCTGGTTGGGGGGGAGGCCGGGGGGAGTAAGTATTGGGCCACTAACCACAAGGTCAGTGGTTCAAATTGGCCATCCACTCCATAGGAGAAACTTGAGGCTGTCTGCTCCCATAAAGGTTTATAGTCTTGGAAAGCCAATGAGGACCACTGTAAATTGCAATCAACTCGAAAGGACTGGGATTAGATGTTTCTACAGCGTTGGTAAAAACAGCATCCATATGCATGCACCCAGAACAAACAAAGATTGTGTGATTTCATAACTCAGCAAGTGAATTAAATCCTCGTGTATTTAAAACTGATATTGCACAGCAGAAGGATGAACTGGAAAATTCACACTAGTCATTTAAATTTCTAATGTTTCCTCACTTAGCATGGCATTAAAGAGCACACAGGCAAGCATTGTGACAAGTCACGCGAGAACAAGACTGCAGAAGAAAACAAAAGGCTTCAGGAGCACTGCCTCCAACAGCACTTTCTTCCTGCTTTTTGAACAAGGGGTCATGCATTTCCACTTGGCACAGAGTCACACGAACTACACCACCAGTGCTGCTGAGAACCACTGAACACAGGGATATTATGGCTCTCAAAAGGCATCCACAAAAGGAACTCTGATGAAGCAGTGGCCTGTGCATCGGTCTTAAGGTCAGCAGGCCAAACCCATCGGCCTTTGCGTGGGAGAAAGATCAGGCTGTAAAGATGGACCGCCTGAGGCACCCTGAGTTTGGCTTGGTTGCGGTGAGTTTGGCTTGGAAATACATCACGGCGGCTTGACTAAAGAAAGTCTTCTCAAACCACCACCACCACCACCACCCTCCCCAAGAGACCCACCGATGGACTGATAGTTGGTCCTGGACAGCTTGGACCGCTTCAGTCCTGCTCGCCAACCCCACCTTGTGGAATGACAACCCCTACAACACAATCCCTTTCAAATAAACATTTTCCTAGAAATAAATAATTGAAGACTACAAAAGACCTTCGCGAGGAGTTCATCCAGAGGCTTCAAAGCTGCCTCTGAGCCGGATGACTCCATTCTACAGAGAATTTCCTGGTTTTAACCAAGCCCAGACAGGCTCAGTCTCCAGAACCACATCATTTCTCACCATTCAGGTTTCCTCTGGGAACCATTCGATCTGGGTTGTCTGCAAGTCATCCTTCAACTTTTCCTCTGTCTAATGACAGTCTCCTCCTCTTTTTTGTCCCAGTACTTTCCACGTCAGTAACATTCATTTCCTGCCTGGAGAAGCATCCTGGTACACACGTCAGGTTGTATTGTTTTGGTAAGAGACTGAAGGCATTCTTCCACATTTTCCTCCCAAACCAACAATCCCTAGAACCAGCCTCTCGGGAGCCAGAGTTACTTGTCTCTGAACTTCCTTTCCCTGCCTCCTACTTGACTGAGATAATGCAGATGTGGGCAGGTGCACTCACTCAAGCCTTATTCTGCTCCAACTTTATGTTCCCTCTCGCCATCCTTCTTCCCTCCCAGCTGAAGAAGGGTTCCCACCACCACCGGAACGAAGACGAAGACAACGACGATGATGACATCACAGTGCATCACCCTCGTTCCCTTTGCTTCTCCCCCAGACCTGGCACTCAACCCCTCTTGTCTTTCTCTACTCCTACCTTAAGGAGTCACTGCAAAATAGTCAACGTGTGTATCAGCTCAAGCAAGGAGCTGGTGGTTCAAATCCACCCAGAGATGTCTTCAAAGAAAGGCCTAAAGGTCAGAGCCATGAACACTTAATGGAGCCCAGTTCGACAAGTCAGAATGAATTCCATGGTAACTGGGTGGGTTGGGGCTGGCTTTTACATCAAGCCTGATGGAGTTCCTGAGTAGGGCAAACAGTTAAAGGAACAAACCCAGAAACGAGTTGGCGTCCACCTAAAGATCCCTCCTAAGATAGGCCTGTGGTCTGTTTCCCCAAAAGGGACAGCCATGAGAACTCTAGAGAACTCACTTCTACTCTGCCACGCATGGGGTGCCAGGGCTTGGGAGGCAAATAACTTTTTTTTCTTTCAATCATTTTATTGGGGGGTGGGGGTCTTACAGCTCTTGTAACAATCCATACATCAACTGTATCAGGCACACTTGTACAGATATTGTCATCATCATTTTAAGTCAATTAACCACTCACTGGTTAGTAGGACCTTCCTCCCACCCTAGCAGCCCCTGCTAAATTCTTTGACAGGACATACTTCAACAAGCCCCTTACACTTCATCGCTTCCCACATCCTCAACTGAGCTAATGAACCTGTTACGCTAATGAAGCGGTTCCCTTCAAGTTCACCAAGGACTCTGTGAGGGAACCAGCAGCAGAGTTCTCACACCAGGCCTTGTAACCAGCCTCCTACACTGGATGACACAGGCACCCCATTCTGGGGGCTTCGATCCTCTGCCACCATCCTCCTCTTCTCCTCTGGAAGTTCCAGCCTTGAATAATGACTTTCCTTCTTCAATCTACCTAGTCTCTTCTTCAGGGAACTTGCTCTCTATGTATCACCCCCAAAGGGATAATGGGACAATCTATCAGTCTAGGATTTTGCTTAAACTCCAAACCTAAATCACAAAGTTCTTCCTGTGTATTTATCATGTGTATAATATCATGTGTATAATATCGACCAACAGTTCTTATGGCTGGCTTGCCATTGCTCCCAAGGCCCTCCCTACTTCTTTGGTGAGCTCCATGTGTCTGGTGCATTTGGAGAAATGCACAAAGAAGTCACGATTGTATTCACAGCTATGGGGTTTATTAAGGAAGTAACCGATGCCAAAGGAGACCTGGTAGTACAGGGGCTTTACAGGTTAACTGTTTGACTGCTAACCAAAAAATCAGTAGTTCAAACCCACCAGTGTCTTCAAGGGACAAAGATGGGTCTGCCTGATCCCATAAAGATGTACAGTCTATGAATTCCTATGGGACAGTTTTATTTTGTCACACAGGGTCACTATAGGTTACAGTCAACTTGATAGCAGTGGGTAACAATTACTAGATAACAATTCAAGGCCAAGAATGACTCAAAATACAGTTTTGTGGTCAGGACAACCTTTCAGCTGTGCAGAGCACACCATTCTCTCTTTCTCGGCCCCTCAGGGCTATGTCAATTAGTGCCAGGACTCACCCTACTCCACCGGTAGCCTGGACATGAAGCCACTTGGGTCTACCACTCTGTAAGTCAGCAGGCCCACTGTGGCCAGCTCACTCCCTGGACCAGGAGGCATGATCCTATTGGTCCCACTGATCACTCCCATGGTCTCTCTCTCCTAAGTCTTGGAGGGTCTCAGTTTAGGAAGCTGGGGTTCAAAAGACATACCACTCCTGGTCTTTCATGTAGATAGTAGTATCCTTTTCCCAGTCTCTTGGACTTGCTAGTTTTAAGCCAAGTGGGATAGCAAACACTCCCCCCACCCCCCGCCCCAGTTAGAGCTCCATACAACTTATTTGCATTATTAGGCTATTTTAACCCAATGGGGGGAGTCATAGGTGCCATATTTGCATAGCCCCACCCAGTCATCTGAGGAGACCTGGTGGGTTAAGAGTTGGACTGCTACATACAAAGTCAGCATTTCAAAACCACAGCCACTCCTCCAGAGAATGAT
The DNA here is from genome assembly GCA_004026705.1 of Nesogale talazaci. Lineage (NCBI taxonomy): Eukaryota > Metazoa > Chordata > Mammalia > Afrosoricida > Tenrecidae > Nesogale > Nesogale talazaci. The sequence continues at coordinate 34,608 of PVJH01018683.1, forward strand.
GAGGTGTTCTACTCCCAGAAAGAGCTCCAGTCTCGCAAACCCACAGGGGCAGTTCTACTCTGTCCTAGAGGGTGGCTCTGGGTTGGAATCCACTCAATGGCAGCAGGAGAGAGATCCAATCATTGTGAGAGAGTCACAAAGACTACGGCTAGAAGTGCCACATTAAATAGTCTACTGTACCACAGATGGGAAGTTTAAGAGGCAGGGGAGGTATGTTAACACAGGAGGAACCATTAAAAAAAAGGGGGTGAAAATGATTGTACAACTTGAAAACTGTTATCAGCACCACTGAATTCCACATGTTGAATTGTTATATGTTCTATTGCGGATATACTCAACAACGGAAATAAAGCAAATTATATTACAAATATGTAAAACATTAAAGCAGGATGTGGTACATAACAAGTGCTATGTAAGCATTAGATATTATTATTGCTGCTGCTAATGCTGTTAGTCTTTCAACAACCTGATGAAAAAGATGCTCTTATTTTTAGAGAAAAACTATGGAGGGTTATTATGGGTCCTGATGGACTTTCTAATTCCATATGTTCAAACTTCAGTGACTGTATTTCACATTAAAACTTGGCTTTCATTTGTGTACCCTCCTTGATCACAGTGGGGGTTCACCCATACCCATCTCCTTGTGTATCCCCACGAGCAAAGGGGTAAAGAAATAGAAATTGGTAATGGCTCAGAAACATTCTCACACCGCCTTTTAAATCCAGATTCATCTAGCCCTAGTAACAACCAGCATACTATTTATAGTCCTCTTTATGAAACAGCAGTTCTCACTCCCATCCCCACCTTAAAATACGCATAGAATACATTTTAAATCCACAATCTTGCCACTTTTCTGAAAATTCCCAAAGATCTGGCCCAGTAGCACTTAGCTCGTCTAACAATATGTGTTTATCTACCTCATCTCCCTCTAAAACTAAAACCACCATATATTTTGCTCCCAAACTACAGAATACTCACCCACTGAACTCACACTGTACCCCAGGGAGCAAATTACACTGTTACTAAGACTCAGGATGCTCATCTTCCCGCCCCGCCTCCTCAAATCTCCTAACCCGCCTCCAGGGTCCCATTCAAATCCCACTGGCTCTGGTGGGATCCCACTGTGGTAGTTACAAAATCTGGTGTCAATTTGAGGATTACGAGTGTAGGGGTGGAGACTAGCTTGTCAATCAAGATATAGCCAATGAGGCCTCTGTATGGGCCTGCCTCCTGAGGATTCTGGGAACTCCTGTATTTCCTCTTTGGAGGCTGCAGACAGACTCTCTCTTGGCTCACTCCCTGAGAGAGATCCCTGTGGAGAAGACACAAGAAGAGAGGCTGATGGAGCCAGACCTCTGGATTCAGAGAAGTCCCTGGAGACCCCTGCTAGAGCTAAGATGCTTACACCGCCACTGAATTCACAAGACTTCCCCACCCACTGGCCCATGATCTTTCTGCATTGAGCTTCATTGCATGTGTTTTGGAGTCTGAAGAGGACTTTATAGATTAGTATCGGGCATATTCGCTAATGTACTTAATCTGGACTGGGATGGGATGTTTTCTCAATATTCACTTGCTCATGTATATAAACCTGCTTCCCAAACATGGTGTCTCTGGATTTGTTTCTCTAGTTTACCCAGTCTAACACACCCACCAAGTTCAGTCTCTTCCTTTGCTATAGTGACTAGTCTAATTCATAGTATCATCTTCCCCTCACTTATATGCAGCTATTTTATTTTAGGAATTGCTAAATAGATCATGTTATAAAAAATTTTAAAGCTCCTTCATCTTTCCTGCAATCCTAGTCTCACTGTTCAAATATCACCCCATTTACCCATTTTTTTAATACACTGACAATGTAACATATTTGTGGATGATTCTGCATAAGACTACTAAAATAACCTTTTTTTGTTTCCTTAATATATTTTGGGTTTGATTTTGTTGCTGTTGTCGTTGTTGTTTGTCTTAAAATGTATACAAGGGGGGGCTTCAAAAAGGTCATAGAAAAATAGAATGGAAATATAGTAGCGTTTTTCCATAACCTTTTTGAAGCTCCTTTTCTATAATATATCTGCTTGCATCAGTGTGTATACTTTTCAAGTCTTTTTAACACTTGCAATGCATTCTCATCCTGATTTTCTATACTGTGGTCATGTGTGAAGGATGGTGTAAATGATTAGGTGCTCAACAGTCGGCAGTTCCAACCATCAGAAAACAAGCCTGGCACACAGCTTCCAAAAGGGCAGCGCTGTGAACACCCTAAGGAGTAGCGCTACTCTGCAAACTTGGGGTCACCGTGCAAAACAACAGTTCAAGGAGTGTCGCCTTATCACATGCAGATGAATACTGTTCCGACAAAGACCATGGTTTATTCCTCCTTTAAGTCTCCAAGAGGCCCTCGTGCCAAGGCAGGCGTTGGTAAACCTAGGTGCAGTGAAGTAATCGGACCAATGTCTGTCATCAGTCCTGGGCTTGTCATGTGCCAGGGAATCCGCTGTGAGTGGTTCACACACATTATCATATTGAATCCTCACATCTCTCTTATGGGAGAGGTCCTGTAATTATTCCAGCTTGTCAGGTGCTGCTCAAAATCACACAGCGAATAAGAAGCGGGTCAGAGATTCAGAGTTACATTTGTCTGAGTCCAGACCCTGCGCCTTCTTCTCTATGGTGTGTCCAATGAGAGTTTCCTTAGAGCATCATTTGCTTTCTCACCCCAAGTTGAGAACCGAAGGCTTGCCAAGTAGCCTTGTTTGGATGAATGGGAGTGAGGGTACGAGAAGGACATGGGAGTGATTGGGGACTATCTGGAGGCTGCCCAGTGAATCTAGCATGTGGCCGTCACTCTTTGCATCTGGACCATGAACTGGAAGAAGGAAGGGGAATCATTCATTGCCTGCCTCTCTTCAAGCTTCCCAAGGAACCGTCCTTCAGGAAGAGTCACCATTATTTGATGACTATCTATGACACACTGACATTATTGACATTATTATTGACATTATTTCTGTTAACAATTTCTAATCCTTGCAAAAATCCTATGAAACAAATATCAATATCACCATCTTTAGAGAATTCAGTGTTTCCCAAAGTGTATGAGACTGGATCTACCGAGGGGCTGCAAAAACAGATACCTACACTTTAACCTGGATTATGGGAAACAGTGCAAAAGTCTTTAGATACCAGGGGGATAGTGAGCTTTTGTTTGCCCCTGACAAGGGAATAGTAAGTCAAATAGAGTCTACAGCATAGATTGGCAGGCCTGACATGTAGAGAACTTACATTATTTGCCCCTATCAGATTGTGAATAAGCAGGATTCAAGTCAGGATTCAAGTCAGGGCTCTGAGTCGCTCCAAAGTCCCACCCTTTTCCACTCACACAGATTCCAATCAAAGCCAAATTCACTGCCATCAAGTGGATTCCAAGTCACAGCGACCTTACGGGACGGAGCAGAACTGCTGCTGGAGGAGTCCAAGACTGAAAAGCAATTTTTTTAAGTTTTATCAGCACTTCCTCCACATGTCGTACATGTCAATCATTTAATCATATCAAGTATTACGCAATTATCACCACATTCAATTAAAGAACATTTTTCTCCTTGTACTCATTGTTATTCAAAATTCCCTAATTTCAGCAAAAATATACACAACAAAACATTCTCCAATTCCACAACATCTACGTGTATAATTCAGTGTCGCTGATTATACTTTGTGTTGTACAGCCATTTTTTATACCCCTTTCCAAATTATTTCATCACCATCAACATGAACCCAATGTTCCTGGAACAACAACTTTCTCCTTCACCCATGGTGACCACTGGTCAAATGTGGCTTGGCTAGTTGACTTTTTTTTGAGGATTTTTTTTTTTTGCAGTTTTCCTGATATAGTATTCATATATCATACACCTCCATGGCTAACATGCTTTTTAAAAGAGTTGTATACATATCATCACAATCAGTTCCACTGTTCCCTCTCCCCTCTGTCATTTCATTGTTTGCTCTCTAAATCCCCAGTGACTGTACATCTTTACAGGAATAGAAAGCCTCCTCTTTCTCAATGAGTGGCTGATAGTTTCAAACTGCTGACCTTGTGATTAAGCAGCCCAACGCTTAACCTATTTTTCTTTGGGGGGGGGTGGGGGACTTTTTAATTCTTAAAGAAAAGATGAACTATAATTTTATTTTACTTTTAAAATTCAGATCCACTTTCGTCTGCAAGTCACTGATGCAACTTCTGTGGTTTAACCCAAAAGTTTGTTTCCTAACAAAATAATCAGAAGATGGACAGCCAAGGTCAGAGGGAGCAGCTACAGAGTCCCATCAACTTCCCAACCCTTCAAACCCTCCATCCTGCCTCGTTAATCTTTGTTCGGGGTCACAGGAAGACTTCTCCATACACAGGACAAATGCCCTAAGAGGCAAGTTCAAGTAGGTGGTTCAGTAGAGGAGCTCGGCGGAAGGAAAGAAGCCCCACCCAGAGGCTTCCTTGCCTCTATCTCTTTGTCCAGCACTGTGTCACAGGAATGTCCCAAGATACAGGGGACTCTGTGAACTCAGTTGACACAACAACAAAGCCTATGTCTACGGATTAAAAGCACAGGAGTCCTCTACCATAGACAAGTAAGAGGAATGGACGTTGGGAGCGTATCTAGCTGGGTCAACTCACAGGGTGGTCTGAAGGTCAAGTCATCCTAGAGAATCAGGTAGCCAAGGAGAGAAAAGCACCAGGAGAATTCTGTGTCTTGCACAGAATCACACGGACAGCGCTGGAGGATGGGAGCAGCAGCTGATGCAGTGGAAAAACACGGGGACCTGGTGGCTTCACACAAATCATCCTGACAGACTCACAGGTTCAGAAAGAGCCTTTCTTCTGATCTCCCCCGTGGTCCTCTCCCACTCCCTCCCTCACTGCCCAGGGATGCAAACAAAATAACTTCCCCCACCCTGTTCTGTGGTGTTATAAGTAGCAGCACCCTCAGACTGGTTGCTGATGTTGATGGCTGCCCTGTAAAGTCCTTTCAGGAAGAAAGTAGGCCACAAACTTGTTTTCATGCTCTTCCACATAAAGTAAATTCAATAAACTTTCCTCATAAACATCTCAAACAGCTCTGGGGGCACAACATTTTCTCAAAGTACTTAAAGAGAAAGGGAAAGTGCTCCCAGGAGCTAATTACTAGGCTCAGAAATACTATTTCTCTTCCACGGCCTTAAGACACACACAGTATTCGAGTCCGTGCACTTCCCACTGAGCCTAACACACACACAACTACCTAACTTGCCTAAGGAATCTGCTCACTTACAGGACAAATTGCTTGTCCCGACGATGGCAACAACATTGACACATTTTGTTTGGGATATTGGTTGCAGTCCTCAAAGATCAGAGGGCTCTTCCTACCTCCTCCATGTTTGTCCTTTCTTCCTTTCTTCTCTCTTCTTGCCTCCTAGGCTTTATTCCTGGGTAAATGCGGCCCTTTGATCTCCCATGGATGGTTGGTCTGAAGAGTAAATCTCTCTCCTGGTTCTACTCTTTACCTTACAGGTCTGTTATTTAGCAGAAAGTTGATCCCCCCAACTTGAAGGATGTCTAAAGGTTAAATATAGTCATGGGGGTTCCACTAGTGTCTAACCCAATCAGGAAGTGTGGTCTTTAGTGTTTTAATCCACATTTTTGTTCCACTCTACACAAGACTTCCTGTGGTGATCCCTTTCACAGTAGACAGTGGTAGGGTAGTCAGACACAGTGTGGTGCTTGCTGGGGTTGTGGAGGCTGGTTTCACATTCTCTGTTGATTCTTTGGGGTTATTTTTCCTGATATATTTTCTTCACGTTCCATTGTTCCATACAGATTAGGAACAATAGTTGAAACTTAAATGGCCGCTAGTGAGCTTTTAAGGCCCCATTACTACTTACCAGAGCAGGATAGGGAACACTGTCTTTGGGAACTATGCTATGGCAATAGCATCTGTAGTCTCTCTTTCACTAGTGTAAAATCACATCGGTCCTTATTAAGGAAGACACACCCAGGGAATCATTGCACCAGCTCTTCTGAAGTTGCCTTTGCGTTTTGTTGTTGTTATTGGTTTTGTTTGTGTGTTTTGAACCTTCTATTATGAAGTAGATGAAGATTTACAGAGTAGGTCATCATTCTTACCACCCAACAATACATCCATATTTGGTTTCAACTCAAGCGTAGCAATTCCCTCAATGTATATATCCTGCTTCATTTCTTAACCCTCGAAACCTTGTCCTTGCATCAAGGCAGCTCTCTGGATCTAAAAGAACCGGCTATTCTAACAGGGGAAGGAGCTCAGTTTCAGACCTGAGAATGACTGAAGGGCAGAGTCTTGAGGTGCCCACGTATTTCTATCTGACCAGTAAACTTGGTCTCTTATAATTTTGAGTTTTTCCATCTGGGTAACCAGGACTTTCTAATCTGATTCTTTTGAGAGCAGTTGGGAGAGGTAGCTGGGTATCGCCTAGTTCTTCCAGTTTCGAGCTTACAGAAACTGGTGTCTGTGCGGTCCATTATCCCATTGGACTAATGTCTGTCATCATTCTTCTTTCTTCTGGATGGAGAAAAATAGAGAGCATCTTAGATGGCTACTCATAAGCTTTTAAGATCCCAATCGATATTCGCTAACTTAGAATATCATCTTCAAACTATGCTGTGTTAATTGACCTTGGTGTTCACTGACCCTGAAGTCTGTTTCGGTACCAGATGCTTGATTTCTGGTAAAGGGAAACCAAACCAGAGCTCACTGGCAAAACTCACTGCCACTGAGTTCATTACCATGGCAACAACCCCATAAAACAGAGCAGAATTGCTGTGCTATAAATCTTTACGGGAGCAGGAACCCTCATCTTTTTCTTGTTCATGGACTAATGGGTTCACACTGCTAACAACACGTTAGCAGCACAATGCATAACCCACAGTGCTCCTTTCTGAAAGGGAGGGGGGAATACAGTCAGACCTCCCTGCAGTTCAGCGGTCCAGAACATCGACAGTGAAGCCCAAATGTCACGATGCTGCATCTGCTCCCTGTTTTGTCCCTCCTTGTTGGAGACACAAGCCTGGGCCAGGATGACTGATACTAACGCAATTCAAGTGTGTACAATTCCTTTCAGTCAGAGGCAGTTTTAGGTGTGCCGCTATGCAGAAACCACCAAGTGATCTTGCTATTCTGAACATACGCTGCCAACCAAAACAAGGATGTGAATGTGGGCCAGTCGAAATGTGAGTCACACGAGTTCCAACGAGGCACATAACCAAAGTTCTGTCAGACAGTGTGACAGCACAGACCACTCAAAAATCCAAGCCCACATTCCAGAAACGGGAATTCTCCATGGGTACAGACTGGTACAGTTTAACTCCAACCCTCGTTTCCCCTCGAAGCACATCAGTCAGAGTTGCCGAACAGCTGTACAAACGTAAAACCACAGTAAGGGATTTTTATCCTAAAATTAAGTTACTGAGGTCTTCCTTCACACTAAAACTTTAAAAACAGAAAATGAAGTAGAAGAAACGCCTGCTTCTTGTGTCTACCGGCAGAGTACGTGCACAAAGGCTGCTGTAAAACTGCTAGGCAGGAGGCACATACACGCACTGGCATCCAGCATTCTGAGGGTGACGCTCATCTGTGGTCCAGTCAGACACAGTTGACACATACACAGACTTGGCAAAGTAAGAGTCATTATTATTCATTTATAGTCAACTGAAAACAATAGCAACAGACTCCCAAAGGGGAGTCTGCCTCCAACTATTCATGGTCATGCTTATGCCACTGGGCAGATAGATGGTGGTCCAAGTGTGATGTATTCACATCTCAGCTGCTTCCAGCTACCATCACATTAGGGGGACGGGGGTGGCAGAGGGGAGGGGCATGGACATTGCCTGTTCTCAAGGCCTCTGCTCCACTCATGGTCCACAGGCTTGACCTCGGCTCTTGCCACACCACCTAGGCTTGCAGGACTCTTGTGTCACCAAGTTGTCCAAAGTGGGTGGTGTGCAACTCCTATATAGGTCTTTCAGCTCCACCAGCCAGCCTGCTGCCCCTCAAGTCTCACTTCAAGGGACTCCTGTTGGCCTGTCTTCTCTGGCTATCTTCCAGAGTACAACACACTTATCTGAATTGAGGAGGTTCTCGGCACTTGGTCGGAAGGATGCACGCTGCTCCAGGATCCACTTCATGGTAGTGAAGTCTCTTAACCTCTGTGAAGTTGGCCTTTATATAAGCCCATTCCTTGGCCGGGAGAAAGGTGAGCCCTTCTACTCCTGTAGAGTTCTCACAAACAGACCAGAGTAGTTCTATCCTACCCTATCGGGTTCCTATGAATGACAACTGACTTACTGGCAGTGAGTGTGATTTGTATTCCTTGTCCATCTCAAGGTTTTTCCCAGCAGGTGCATGAATTAACCCTTCTTCTTGGTGGGCTATAAGCCACTCAGCTTACATAGTCCCAAACTGTATAAATTAGAAGACCATAGATGGTTAGAATGGCCCTATCCAGGCAATTCACCATTCTACACCTCACCACTTGGCTTCCCAAACATTATCAATGAATACCCTACTGGCATCAGTAATTACTATATTTAAAATTAAAAGGGTGCCAGCATCAGCTCTCCAGAAGCAAGGCTGGGCTTCCTACTCCCACCAGAACGGTGATGTCACACACACACACAAAAAAATAATTAAAAGGGTGCAATAAACAAGAGTCTTTTATTTCTAATGTGGGTTAGTTTTGAGGATCCTGTTTTGTTTGCAGCTATTAGCTCCATTGAATAAAGTGGCAGTGATTAATGTGACAAAAGCTGTAGGCTTTTTTACCAGAAAAGTTTCCGACCTGCACCGCAATGAATCTGCAACAAATGACATAATACAGTACAGATGCAGACGGCTGCACAAGGCCAGAGCAGTTTCTGGATAGTGTCTGGGGGACCAAGTGAAAGCCAACTGAATTGTCAGCGTATATACTCGAGTATAAGCTGACTCGATTATCAACCAAGGCACTTAATTTCACCACAAAAACTGCATTAAAAAATGCTCTGGAAAACTCGACTTCTACATGAGTATCTATGGTACATCAGCAACCGTTGTGTTTGCCATTGTCTGTTGTGGTTAAGTTGGATCCCCCCACTCATGCCAATCCAATGCACAACGGAAGAAATGATGCCCAATCCTGTGTCCACCACGTGATAGAATACAGAGGACACCACTGTGACCCCTGGGTTGTCATTGTCTGACTCTCAGAAGGGCACTGCCAGGCTGTTCTTCATAGTCCGTCAAGTCTGGGAGCTCTGCTGAAACCTGTTCAGTATTGAACTGAAACCTGTTCAGTATTGTAACACACATAAATCTCCACTGACTTCCTCTGAATGACCTGTGGGGACTGTGCATGAGGTACAATGGCCAACGCTTCCTTCATTGTCAACCTTTAGTTGAACTGATGGGAGATGCTGAGAGGACACGCTAACACCTAGCCTTGCTACCCATAACAGCTTTGAATCTCATCCCTAAGTCTATCCAGTCCACCCTGGTTAAAAAGTCATGATTTTTACATGGCTCAGAGATCTACAATTCACTGCTCAGCCTCGAGTCCCAACCCACATGCTCGCCCTTCATTGGGAACAAATGTGATTTTTCTGAGGAAATCTCTCGAAGTACCAAATTCATCATTATGCTTTCAGTTTGAAGAAGTGTTTCTTTAACAAAGAATCAGGAAGCAGACCCAAACACAAACAGGTGTTCATTCCCTCATTCATTCATAGTTCTGAAAAGGTAAAGCAAATGAGGCCAGCGACAGAGGACCAAGTCAATCCTTGGGCACCATTAATCAACTCCCTCATCCAGATGATATGTCTCTGTGGTCATCTTGTCCTTGCCCCATTTAAGACTTAAAAAACAGGGGCTGAGCCCCGGTGGCGGCGAGGTGGTTGTGCGTGGGACTGCGGCCCACTGGAATGGAGGTTCAATCCCAGCAGCAGCTCCACAGAAGCAAAGGTTGGGTCTCCTACTCCCACCACCAGAGGGCAGTGATGTCCCCTCCCCCCCCCC